>JAJOOE010005595.1:0-58743 GCA_036250405.1 Solanum raphanifolium | reverse complement strand
GGGTTGATATGGGGAAATAATAAAAATTTGAAATTAAAAATACTTTTTAAAAACAAACTTAAATATTTTTTTGGAAGAGGGTCGCTGGTAGGGGTGAAAAAATTTAAAATTTGAGATTGAAAATATTTTTAAAAAACAAATTTTACATTTTTTTTGGGGGGGGGGTTGGGGTGGGGGGTGAAAAATAAAAATTTGAAATTGAACATATTTTTTAAAAACAAACTTTAAATTTAATGTTTTTTGAGGTGGGGAGGTGGTAATGGGGTGGTGGGGGATAGGGTAGGGGTGGGGTTGGGGTTGGGGTGAAAAATAAAAAAATTGAAATAGAAAGTATATTTAAAAACAAACTATAAATTTATTATTCTTTTTTTTTGGGAGGGGGAATGGTAGGGGGTTGGATGGTTGAGGGTAGGGGTGAGATGGGGTGAAAATAAAAATTTGAAATTTAAAATATTTTTTAAAAACAAAGTTTAAATTATTATTTTTTTGGAGGGGGGATGGTGGGGGCCGGCGAGGGGGGGTAGGGTTGAGATGGGGAAATAATTAAAATTTGAAATTAAAAATACTTTTTATAAACAAACTTAAATATGTTTTTGGAAGAGGGTCGCTGGTAGGGGTGAAAAAATTTAAAATTTGAAATTGGAAATATTTTAAAAAAAACAAATTTTACATTTTTTTTGGGGGAGGGGGGTGAAACATAAAAATTTGAAATTGAACATATTTTTTTAAAAACTAACTTTAAATTATTTTTTTTGGGGTGGGGAGGTGGTAAAGGGTAGGCGTGGGGGTGGTGGGGGGACAGGGTAGGGGTGGGGTTGGGGTGAAAAGTAAAAAGTTGAAATAGAAAGTATTTTTAAAAACAAACTGTAAATTTATTATTCTTTTTTTTCGGAGGGGGAATGGTAGGGGGCTGGGTGGTCGAGGGTAGGGGTGGGATGGGGTGAAAATAAAAATTTGAAATTTAAAATATTTTTTAAAAACAAAGTTTAAATTATTATTTTTTTGGACGGGGGGGGGGGGGTGGTGGGGGCCGGCGAGAGGGGGAGTCGGGGTGAGGGTGGGTAAAAAAGTTGAAGTTGAAATAAGCTTAAATTTTTTTTTAAAACAAAAAAAATAATTTCTTCAACTAAAAAGTTTGTAATTTGTAGTTGGAGGAAAGTTTTGGAAAATGTTTTCCTTAATTTTTGAAGGGAAGTCATTTTCCTTAAATTTGAGGAAAATGAGTTGGTTTAGAAAACATTTTCCAAAATATTTTACCCAACCAAACATGAGAAAATTGGAAAATATTTTCCGGAAAATGTTTTCCTTCATACCAAACACACCCTAAAACAAGTCACTTACAAGGATTGTAAATTCAAAGCAAACTTCATATTCGAACAAGTAACCAAAAGCTTAAAGTCTTGATCCGAAATTAATCACAAAAACCAAAGTTGAGAATAAGGAAAATCGTACTACATTCATACAATGACGAGACAATTTTAAAATTACACCTAATTATTTCAAATAGTCTGTCCAAAAAGAGTCCTACTCGAAGTAGGACTAAATTGTTGGGACGTTACACAAACGGCAACACGATCTGTTAAGTACTTCACAACCCGTGAGGGCAGCCGTCTCTCACACTTAGACAATGTGAGACTTTTTTTCCTGGTGTCTTTCACGGGCAATCCAAACGGTCCGTTAATTTTACCACGGCCCGTCATGGGTCTTGTGGTCTTCACTCCACATTTAACTTCTCAAGGCTTCATCACTAGTCAATCCTCATGGAGCTTAGGATGATCCACGACCCATCAAGGACGTCATGGTCTTCACTTAGGAATTTGCTCAGTTGACCTTCTTCACTGCTTCTACTCCATGAGCCTTCAGTTGCTCAGTTATTTGATTTCCCAATGCTCCGTCTCATCTCCACGAGCCTCAGGACAGCTCGTTAAAAATACCAAATCCCGTCTAGGGCTTCGTGGTGTTCCGTCAGTGCATTTCTTTCACGATTTTTTTCTAACTTTCCCACGCAAGTGTAAAACTGTCTAAACATCCACAAACGCATCAAATCTAAATAAACTCACTCAAGTTCTTACATTAATCCTTAGTTTTGAGTGTCAAATGTGTCGTGATTTCACGGCACATCAACACCCTCAACTTAGAACCATTGCTTGTCCTCAAGCGATTAAAACAAAACACTTGACGCTCAAAGACCCGAGATACAATACTAGCCCGCAATAACTTTCTCAAACAATGCTTTTGTCCAAAACCATCTACCTAACATGCAAGGATCAATGTATGACATCCCATTACTCATAGTTAATCATGCTTATGCTAGTATCCATTATCAGCTAACACAATTTCACTATCGAATGTAAACATAGTGCCCTCACACCAAAGAAGTCCTTCACACATGATAGTTAGGACTAATCATTATGCTCACACTCCACCCTGCAAAAGCCATCTGTGTGACGTCCCAACAATTTAGTCCCACCATCACTTATTTAGGACTATCTAAGTGCGATTCCAACTCATTTCATTTTAGTACATCCCAGTAGCCACACCATTATTCCTTCTTTACTCTTTGTATTTTTTATTTATTTATTTATATTTATATACTGCCATATTCTTTGAGCCATGCACACTACGCCTATTCAAGCGAGCATTTTTACTTTGTGCCTGAGTGTGCAATCTTTTTACTCTTTTCTTTTCTGTTACGGGTGTGATCACCCTCAACTTAAGTTTTTGGCATGAGTTGTGGCATCGTGTATTCAGAGACCCAAGGAAACGTTATCAAATGGGCAAGAACAAAATAAGTTTCAAGGCTCAAATGGGTTCAAGGGTTCATGCTTTCATTTGGTAGTTTATTTTTAATTTTCAGTGGACCTAACAATATTGGCCAAATGATCACTTCCTAGCCAGCTATTTTCAGATTTTAGCAACACTACTTAGGCAAGTTCTAGCTTTTGCATCTAGTATTAGACTTCACGCAAACTTCACACTCACATGACATATGTTTACACTTCTCAACATTTTAGTTAACTGATTATGTTCCAAGCTAGACATGTCAACACATGAGTATCTAAGATGTTGTACAAATAGCCTAACAGTCAAATTTTTAGAATAAGGACCATATCTTTGTATGTCTGACACATCACATACCCAAGATTTAGTTGCTGCTAGCAATTATCCTAATGCAGATTGAGGTAGAGGAGTGCCCAACCTAGGAGATAGACGTTGTTGAGAGGTTCCGTAGGATTTCCAGGTGATACCTAGTTGTTATGTCAGTTAAAGGGAACTTTTGTTGGTTAGACTGTTTGGTCCTCTTTACATTTGCCATTAAGTTATGTTATTTATACTTTGGACCCCATAATTGTTAGAAGGGTCCCTATCTAGTCCGTTTACCTTTTCTACATAAATAGTACTGTAGCTTCCTTATTTCTTAAGGAGAAGGATAGTGAGTTATGTTGGGTTAAGGTACTATATATTGTAATGTTCTTCTTGGTAATACTATCAATGAAAATATACCCTAGCCGTAATTAGCTAATTCTAGCTTAACTTTTTTTTTACTCTTCAGTGTTAATATTGTTCCATTGATAATACTTGCTCTTCCATTTTGCATCATTTGGTATCAGAGCAGTTTCTTGAGATCTGAGGTATTTAATTATGGCCTCTGAGATGAATGAAATCAAATCTATGATGGAGAGGATGACAATAGAGATTGCTAACCTCAGTGTTAGACAAACTCAATGGGAAAACCAACATGAGAAGGCCTTTGGTGAACTTAAAGAATCCTTAGATGTAGGGAGAAGGTTTTATAGAGGAAAGAGTGTTGAGGGCCAAGATGGCAGTAGGGAGATTTACACTCTTTCTGGGAATCCAATGGCATGGATACCTCATCCTGGAGAGAGACCAATTATGCCTCTTTATTCCCCAGCAGGATATTCTTTAGGGGTAAACTTCATGGCCCAAAATTCTGCTAACATGGGTCAAACCTCTCACCCCCTTCCAACAGGCCAAGCCCCCGTGGGAACACAAGGAGGATATGGCGCTAAAGGACCATCTATGCAGACCAATCATCACAAGAATGACAAAGCTGGAGTTCCCTCGTTTTAATGGCATTAACTAGAGAGCTTGGTCATGCAAGGTGGAGCAGTTTTTTTCCTTGTATGAGATAGATTAAAGTCAAATGGCTAAAGTGGCTTCCATTCATTTTGATGACATAGCCATTGAGTGGCATTTTGCTTACATTAGAAGTAGAAACCAACTTCCCCTTCCTTCTTGGGAGGAATATATATATGCCTTAATGGATAGGTTTGGGGCTGAGTATGCAGATCCCATGTCTGAGTTAAAATTGGTTAAACAGATTGGCCTTGTAGAAGATTATCAAAAAGAATTTGATAGGATCATGACAAGGTTGGTCTTGCTTCCAGAATATGCAATCAGTTCCTTTATCACTGGGCTGAAACCAGAGATAGGGTTCACTATAAAGAACCATAGACCTTATTCATTACCTCAGGCATACAAACTGGTAAGAAACACTGAAGCTCAGGTGAATTCCCAACTCAAGTTGACTAAATCTTCTATATACAGTGGAGGATCTAGCCAAAATAAGGGGTATTTCTTGGGGTTAGTAATAGGGGAGTCACTAATAAAAAGGAGTATCAGCCCCCAAAAAGGGATCACAGTGTGAGCCTCAATAGAAGCAACCCCAGGAGACTCACTCCAGCTGAGATGAGTGAGAAAAGATAGAAGGGTCTCTGCTTCTTTTGTGATGAGAAGTGTGTCCCTGGTAACAAACATAATGCTGTTAAGCAACTATACTTGCTTGAGGTATGTGATGAAGAAGATCTAGAAGAGAAACCTGAACCAGAGGTCCAGGAGGTGTCTGAAATGGAAGCTGAAGGTGTGGAGAAGTGTGAGATCTCCATTCATGCTTTGTATTGAATTCCTGGATTTCATACACTTAGGGTGGTAGGCTATAGTGAAAAAAACCCTTAATATTCTCATAGATCCAGGTAGCACTCATAACTTCATTGATAAAGAAGGAGCCAAACAGTTAGAACTTGAGGTGCTAATGGTTAGACCTTGCAGCTGGGGGCAACAGACATACCACTGAGACATGCAAGGATCTTCCCTGGATGATGCAAGGGAGCACCGTTATGGATAACTTCTTATTGCTTCCTTTGAGATCCAGTGATATGATCTTAGGGGTGTAGTGGTTGTTACCCTTGGGAGACCTTCAACCAAACTTCCAAAACTTACCTTGGCTTTCATGTACCAAGGTCAGAAAGTGCAATTGCAGGGAAATAAGGAGAATATCAAGATGGTTAATGCCAAAGGGTTGGATAAAATGACTCAAAATGGTATACAATTGTTCATGATTAGAGTATTTCCCACAGAAGATTCAACAATATAAACAATAAGAGAAATACACCCTGGAATTATAGCTTTGACTGAGGAGTTCCACCTATTATTTGGTGATCCCAAATAACTTCCTCCTTCTAGATTCACTTTTTATCATAGAATTCCCTTGCTAAAGGATAGTAATCCAGTGACTAATAGATCTTACGGGTATTCCTCAAGGCAAAAAGGACATCATTGAACAGCTACTCCAAGAAATGCTTAACCAAGGCATAGTACAACCAAGTTGTAGTCCTTATGCCTCACCTGTGGTTCTAGTAGGGAAGAAGGATGGCTCTTGGAGATTGTGTGTAGATTCTAAAGCCTTGAACAAGATCACCATCAATGGTAAGTTTCATATTCCTATCATTAAGGAATTTTTGGATGCGTTGGGGGAGGGGGGGGGGTTCAAGGGTTTATACTAAGCTGGACTTAAGGTCAGGCTATCACCAGATTAAAAAGGCCCAAGAAGATGTGCAGAAGACTACCTTTAGGACACAATCAGGTCACTTTGAATACCTAGTGATTCCCTCTGGTCTCACAAATGCTCCCTCTAGCTTCCAGGGACTCATGAACCATGTATTCAAGGACCATATCAAGAAATTCATCTTAATTTTACTTGATGACATCCTTGTCTATAGTCAGAACATGGAGAAGCATCTACAACACTTGAGAGTTGTCTTCAACCTGTTGATCAAACACCAGCTCTTAGTCAGGAAAAGAAAATGTTCTTTCGGAGCTTATAAGGTGGAATACCTAGGGCACTTCATTTCTGCTGAAGGTGTGGCAACTGATCCTAAGAAGATTGTTGTTGTTCAAGAATGGCCAACTCCTAAATATGTGAAGGAGCTGAGGGGATTCTTGGGGTTGGTTGGATACTACATAAGGTTTATAAGAAGATATGGTTGGATAAGCAAACCCTTGACTAGAATGACAAGGCAACACTGGCTTTCAATCAACTTAAGAGAGATTTGATAAGTGCACCTGTACTAAGCTTGGGAGACTGATGCATGTGACATTGGAATTGGAGAAGTCTTGATGCAAGAAGGGCACCCTCTAGCTTATCTAAGCAAGGGACTAGCACCTAGGCATCAAGGCTTGTTTGTGTATGACCAGGAGTTACTAGCTTTGGTCCTGGTAGTAACCAAATGGTCCCAATATCTTTTAGGGAGATAATTTGTAGTAAGACAGACTAGAAGGCCCTAAAGTTCTTACTGGATTAGAAGTTGCACACATGTACTTAGATGAAATGGATAGCCAAGCTAATGCAATTTGACTTCCAGATTGAATACAAGAATGGAAGAGAAAATAAGGTTGTTGATTCTCTCTCCAGGGTACCAGCAACACATTTATTCCAGTTGTCTATTATCCATGTGGAAATCAACCTTTTCCATATGATCAAGACCAGCTAGGAAGGAGATGACAAGTTGAAGAAAGTAATCTAGAAGATAGTAGGTCAAGGGGAGGGCCAAAAAGGATTTACTTATTACAATCAACAACTCAGAAGGTATGGTAAGATAGTCGTAGGACAGGATGAGCAACTCAGGTAAGACATAATGCGAATTTTGCATAATAGAACCAGTAGTGGTTACTCAGGAATGGAAAACACATATAGGAGAATATTTCAACTATTCTATTGGAAGAATTTGAGAGATGATATTAACAAGTATGTCAGAAATTGTTTTGTATGCCAAAGGAGAAAGTATGATGCTGCAGCATCACCAGGTCTTATGCAGCCACTAGTTATTCCTATATCATCTTGGTCCAACATTAGCATGTGGGGTGACCAACGGAAGAGGTCCATGCCCCGTGGATGGCCTCCGTAGGTCAAGGGGACCCAAACCAAGCCACAACCACCATTGACGGATGACCAATACGATCCGTCAAAGAAGTTTTCAAGATTTTCAAGTTACACAAAAACCCTAAGTTTCACTTAATCTTATGGGTTCTTGCATCAAACGTTTTCAAATGATAAACTACGATTACATTGATGTTTAATTGATGATTTAAGATGAAAAACTCTATGAACCCATGATTTCTCTCAATTCTTAAATTGTGACTTATAAAGTGGGTTTGATGATTATGAATGAATGATAATAGATTTATTTGTAGATTGATTTAGATTGTTGATTTGTATCATTATCTAGGTCTAATTATGGTGAATTGTTGGTGAATTGAGGATTTGTGATCATAGCCTTGAAAGGGCAAGTTTGACCAAATTGCTTGTTGTAGTAGAATTATACTTGAATTGTTGATCCAATTGAAAGGTTGAGGTGTTTATTTACTATGTACATTGTGATCTTGCTCTTCAGGGCATACTGTGAGGAATTGAAGTATTATCATAATGTTGTAATTGTGAATGTATAATGTGAATATTATACTTGTGATTTCAAAGATGGAATGTTGATCTTGTATAGAATGTGAATGTGTTGTGATTAATAGTATATTCTCTCTTAACACTCATGAATGAAGATGATAGAATGTGAAGTGTTCTATAATGATGAATGTGATGTATTGAATTTGTAGGCTAATGCATCCTTTTCTTGTATTGATGAATGTGACTGTGAATGAAGTATCTTGAATTGGTAGGCTTAGCTGCCCTCTTCTTCACTAATGAAAACTATATGGAATGTGATCTTTTGAATTGGTAGGCTTAGGCATCCTCCTCTTGAATGATGAATGTATCTTGACTTAATGTCTTAATGTCTTATATTGGTAGACCTATTGTTGGCAGCCTTTCATAAATGAATGAATAAATGTCTAGAATTGGTAGACCTAATGTTGGTAGCCTTTTTATAAATGTCTAATGAAGTATTCTAGACTAAACCTTGGATTGGTAGGCTTAATGTTAGTAGCCTTTCATGAGGAGTCTAGGTGCTAATGTGAATGTAACACCTTGGATTGGTAGGCTTAATGTTAGTGGCCTTTCATGAGGAGTCTAGGTGCTAATGTGAATGTAACACCTTGGGTTGGTAGACCTAATATTGGTGGCGTTTCCTTGTGTGTGTGTTAAACCTTGAAGCGGTAGACCTAATGATGGTGGCCTCCTTCTTGTGTGAAATGATGGACTAAGAGACGGTAGACCTAAATGTGGTATCTCTCTCTAAGGAAGTCAAGAGCTATCCTTAAAGTACCTTGAAACAGTAGGCCGATTGGTGGTGGCCCTTTATTGGGCAAGTACTTTGGGACGGTAGGCCTAATGTTGGTGGCCCTCTCAAGTACACTATTGCAATGAAATTACTCTATGGGAATATAGGCTGAGCACCGAACAAATATGGTTATATAAAGGTTCTCCCAACGTTAGGTCGGATCTCAATGAACATCTTTCATATTCCATAACTATGTGCCCACATAAGTCCTAGCTAATGGATCCACCTAAGCTAGATGAACCGGTCTTCCTTCGGCAAGGAGATCAACCCTTACGATGTGGGATAGTACATCAGATTCCATGTCTAGATTCCATGGTCTATGTCGATTAAATGCTTATTCCCATCATGTGAGATGTGCACTCTAGTTACTTGATAGGTACTACAAAGTGTAGGTAGTAGTAGGGATACTATCTATACATTGCACGAGTAGGCTTTGAAGGGGCTATAGTGAGTTCTATAAGTTTTAATGACTAAATGTTTGAAAGTCCTCTATATGCATGAATGTGTCCTAAATGAACCTAATGAAAAATGCTGGCTTGAATGCTTAGATGTAAAGATGCATGCTATAGTTGAATTGTATTATGAGCTACTTCCTTGTGATGTCTATCGTATATGAATGTGCCTTGTCTAGGGTGACTTCAAAGGAATACTTAGTGTGAGTAGTAGTATGGGATGCTGCTTGAACATTGCACAAGTATGACTTAAAGTTGTCCTAGATGTTGGTCTTTGTGTCTCTTAAATGCTTTATTGTGTAAAGGTGGAAATGATGAATGGTAAGTTCACTTTTGGTGACCTTAATGTGGTGCCTTAGTGTCGGTAGTGGTATGGGATGCTACCCATACATTGCACAAGGCATAGCTTGAGGGTTACTTGAGGTGGACGCTCAAGGTGAAGGTAAAGGGTTATATGTGATTTTTGCTCAAATGTGAATTATGTGAATTTGTATATTGGTTGTGACTTATATTATGCCTCTTGTATCAATGTTCATGAAGTTTTACAAAAATAGCATAAAGCATGACTTTCAACAAAATGTCCCTTTTAAAGTATGTTTTTGCATGGTCATCATACTTAGTACATTTTTGTGTGCTAAACCACATTTTCTTATTTTTATTACAAGTGTAGGTTCCGGCAAGTGATTGCATTTTCTAGTGAAGCTTGGGATTAGATTTTTCTCAAGACCTCTTTTGGTATGTCCTCATATGTCGAGGACAAAGACTTTTATTGTTCTAGTTCTTTCTTATTTCGAGACTATTGTTAAGATTTGATTGTAAAGGGTCGTGACCCTATATTGTTAAAGTTTGTTTAAGATGGCCATGTGAGACTTAGTATTCCGCAGCTTTATAAATGTCTTTTGATGTTAGATTTATTAAAGAAAAGTTTTAAATTCTGCACTATTTATCTTGTCTATGCAATGAATGAGCTAAGAGGCTTGTACTAGACCCCTTTGGGGTCAATTACACCGTGTTACGACTAGGGGGTGCTCTCGGGTCGTGACAAACTTGGTATCAGAGCATAAGATTTTGGAAATGGTTTTTAGGATCAAAGTCTCACAAGCTACGTCTGGTAGAGTCTTGTTCATCGGTGTGAGTCGCGACACATCTATGAGCGAGAGGCTATAGGATGATAGAAAGTTACACTTCTTTCATTTTATTGAAGTCATGCCTTAGAGTGAATATCTACAAGTGTCCTTTTCCTAACCCTTCTCTTCTGTTTATAGGAAATGAACACAAGGGCTAACCTGATGAGAGTGGAAGAGGAGATTGTTAATGAGAGTGTTCCTCCTCAAGGTGATCAAGGTCTTCAAGGTGACCAAGTGCCTCAAGAGAATGAAGTTTCGGTGGTTTTCCCGGACATGACTAATGAGAGATTAGGACAGCTTTTATAACCCTTGCCCGAGCCATGACGGCTCAAGCAAATAGAGATGTGGGGCCTAGGGTGAATGTTGATGAGAGTACCATGACTTCAAGATTGAGAGACTTTCTGAGGATGAATCCTCCTATATTTCTTGGTTATAGAGTGAGAGAAAATCCCCAAGAATTCTTGGATGAAGTTTATAAAATAGTAGATGCTATGGGAGTAACTTCTAGGGAAAAGGCGGAGTTGGCTTCCTACCAATTGAAAGATGTGGCCCAAGTGTGGTTCACTCAATGGAAAGCCAATACGCCGATTGAAGCGGGTCCTATAGAAATAGAGGAGTTTAAGGGAGCTTTCCTTGGTAAGTACTTTCCCTGTGAGAAGAGGGAGTGTAAGGTGGAGGAGTTTATAAACCTTAGGCAAGGTACTATGAGTGTGGAGGAGTATTTCTTGAAGTTTACCCTATTGTCTAAGTATGTTCTATCCTTGGTGTCTAACCCTAAAGCTAAGATGAGTAGTTTTGTTACCGGTGTATCCGACCTAGTTAAGGAAGAGTGTCATACGGCGATGCTCCATGATGATATGAATATCTCTAGACTTGTTGTGTATGATCATTCTATTGATGAGTCCTAACTTAAGAGGGTGAATAGGGATTTGAAAAGGGGTAGATCAGATGAACAAGGTCAACCTAGGTTCAAGAAGAGAGCTCCAAACCAAGATTCTTCAAGTGATCCTAAGGTTACCCAAGAGAAAGGTGGTGGACCTCCATTTGCTAAATCTACTTGTCATAATTGTGGAAAGCAGTATGGGAAATGTCTAGCCGGTACTAGTGGGTGCTATGGTTTTGGAATGATCACCAAGTGAAAGATTGGCCTACTCTTACGGCTAGAGGAAGAGAGGCCAAACAAGCTTCTCTTAATGGCCCAAATCTTAATGCTCCTAAGAAGAACCATTTCTATATGCTTCAAGCTAACAAGGACAAAGGAGCTAATCTGGATGAAGGTATCGGTAAGTTATAGTTCCTTTTGTGGTGATGAGATCCTTATGTTGTTCTATAATAGCCTTAGTTGGGTTTTCTCCTAAGTGGGGGATGGTATGTTGAGTAAAAAGGTTGTTGAGAGTGTTGATATCCTTATCTCTTTTCCTTCTATTCCTATTCAAGCTTGTGACCAGAAGTTCCTTGTAGCTTGTTTCATGTTTTGGAGTCATGTGTGATATTGAGTTTCCATGGTCTCTTTATGTTGTTCATGTTCTATTTGAATTCTTCTTTAAATAAGAAAAATGATTTTTCATGAATTGTGTTCCTCATGTTAATATGTATCTATGATGAGTTGCCTAAATGTTTCATGAGTTGATTTGTTGAGCATGCCTAAATGTGCCCTATTGAAAAGTTGCATAATGAGCTTTTATAAGAACATTGCTTAAATGTGTTTAATGTTATTGTAATGAGAATGATGTGATTTGGAGAGGGAAGTTCCTCCAATGAAATGAAGAATGTGAAATTTTGATGCATAATGAGTTTGTAGATGTAGTTCCTACCTCTTTGTTGTGTTTTGAGCTTATTGATGTGGAGTTGATGTTTCCTCCTAGTTGTGTGCATTTATTTTGATGTTGCATACATGATTGTGGGCTGCTATTCTTGTTTCGTTACCCTTAATGTGTTTAAAGTGTCATTCGAGGACGAATATTCCTAAGTGGGGGATAATGTAACGATCCTAAAAACGAACTAGTGAAACTAGAGACTAACGTGTGTGCGTTTGAGTTTGGGTTGAGTTTTCATGTTGTTGTATGTTTTCCCGAGCATTGGTTGAGGGGTTTAGGGGTCCAACATCAAGGTACGAATCCCCAAGGACCACCCTAGGGGTCCTTGAGGAGAACCCTTAGTCTAACCCCCAAGACCCCTTGAAACATGAAAGTTGGCCAATGTGGGGTGACCTACGGAAAGGGTCGCCCCGTGGATGGCCTCCATAGGTCCATCCACAACCCATGGATGGCCTCCGTAGGTCAAGGGTCCCCAAGCCAAGCCACAACCATCATTGACGGATGACCAGTACGGTTCGTCAACCCATCCACGATCCATGGATGGCAGTCCGTTAATGGGTCCTGTGTTTGCTGTCAAGTCACGGCCAACTTAGGGGTGAGTTGGTAAATTCACCCCAAGTCCCAATTAATGTGTGGACGGTTATTTGAAGTGTTTTTAGGCATTTTAAGAGTATGAAACATTAAAAAATTCATTTAGATTTCACCTCTCAAATCAAAACCCTTCCCTCCTAAAAAGTTCTCTCTATAGACTCCATTGCAGATCAAGGTCAAGTTCAAGCTAGGGTTGGGGATTTCAAGGTGTTTCTTGTTCAATTTAGTGGGATTCTTCAAGTATAATGAATGGTGATCCTTCATCTAGGGTTATCTTTCACCCTAGAGTCAATTTCAACGAAGTTTTCAAGGTTTTCAAGTTACACAAAAACCCTAAGTTTCACTCAATCTCATGGGTTCTTGCATCAAACGTTTTCAAATGATAAAATATGATTATATTGATGTTTAATTGATGATTTAAGATGAAAAACTCTATGAACCCATGATTTCTCTCAATTCTTAAATTGTGACTTATAAAGTGGGTTTGATGATTATGAATGAATGATAATCAATTTATGTGTAGATTGATTTAGATTGTTAATTTGTATCATTATATAGGTCTAATTATGGTAAATTATTGGTGAATTGAGGATTTGTGATCATAGCCTTGAAAGGGCAAGTTCGACGTAATTGCTTGTTGAAGTAGAATTGTACTTGAATTGTTGATCCACTTGAAAGGTGGAGGTGTTTACTTACTATGTGCATTGTGATCATGGCCTTCAAGGCATATTGTGAGGAATTGAAGTATTATCATAATGTTGTAATTGTGAATGTATAATGTGAATAATATACTTGTGATTTCAATGATGGAATGATGATCTTGTATAGAATGTGAACGTGTTGTGATTAATAGTATATTCTCTCTTAACATTCATGAATGAAGATGATGGAATGTGAAGTGTTCTATAATTATGAATGTGATATATTGAATTGGTAGGCTAATGCATCCTTTTCTTGTATTGATGAATGTGATCGTGAATGAAGTATCTTGAATTGGTAGGCTTAGGTGCCCTCTTCGTAACTAATGAAAACTATATTGAATGCGATCTTTTGACTTGGTAGGCTTAGGCATCCTCCTCTTGAATGATGAATGTATCTTGACTTAATGTCTTAATGTCTTAGATTGGTAAACCTATTGTTGGTAGCCTTTCATAAATGAATGTCTAGAATTGGTAGACCTAATGTTGGTAGCCTTTCTATAAATGTCTAATGAAGTATTCTAGGCTAAACCTTGGATTGGTAGACTTAATATTAGTGGCCTTTCATGAGGACTCTAGGTGCTAATGTGAATGTAATACCTTGGGCTGGTAGACCTAATGTTGGTGGCCTTTCCTTATGTGTGTGTTAACCAAAGCGGTAGACCTAATGGTGGTGGCCTCCTTCTTGTGTGAAATGATGGACTAAGAGATGGTAGACCTAAAGGTGGTAGCTCTCTCTAAAGAAGTCAAGAGTTATCCTTAAAGTACCTTGAAATGGTAGGCCTATTGGTGGTGGCCCTTTCTTGGGAAAGTACTTTGGGACGGTAGGCTTAATGTTGGTGGCCCTCTCTTGTGAACTAATGCAATGAAACTACTCTATGGGAATGTAGACTAAGCACAGAGCGGATATGGTTAGATGGAGGTTCTCCCAACGTTAAGTCGAATCTCAATGAACATCTTTCATATTCCATAACTATGTCCCCACATAGGTCCTAGCTAATGGATCCACCTAAGCTATATGAACCGGTCTTCCTTCGGCAAGGAGATCAACCCTTACGATGTGGGATAGTACATCAGATTACATGTCTATCTTTCATGGTCTATGTAGGTTAAACACATATTCCCATCATGTGAGATGTGCACTCTAGTTACTTGATAGGTACTACAAAGTGTAGGTAGTAGTATGGGATGCTATCTATACATTGCACGAGTAGGCTTTGAAGGGGCTATAGTGAGTTCTCTAAGTCTTAATGACTATATATGTGAAAGTCCTCTAAATGCATGAATGTTTCCTAAATGAACCTAATGAAGAATGTTGGCTTGAATGCTTAGATGTAAAGATGCATGCTATACTTGGATTGTATTATGACCTACTTCCTTGTCATGTCTATCATATATGAATGTGCCTTGTCTAGGGTGACTTTGAAGGAATACTTAGTGTGAGTAGTAGTATGGGATGCTACTTGCACATTGCACAAGTATGACTTAGAGTTGTCTTAGATGTTGGTCTTAATGTAATGTTTGTGTCTCTTAAATGCTTTATTGTGTAAAGGTGTAAAGGATGAATGGTAAGTTCACTTTTGGTGACCTTAAGGTGGTGCCTTAGTGTGGGTGGTGGTATGGGACACTACCCATACATTGCACAAGGCATAGCTTGAGGGTTACTTGAGGTGGAGGCTCATGGTGAAGGTAAAGGGTTATATGTGATTTTTGCTTAAATGTGAATTATGTGACTTTGTATGTTGGTTGTTACTTATATTATGCTTCTTGTATCAATGTTCATGAAGTTTTACAAAAATGGCATAAAGAATGACTTTCAACAAAATGTCCCTTTTAAAGCATGTTTTTGCATGGTCATCATACTTAGTACATTTTTGTGTGCTAACCCATATTTTCTTATTTTTACTACAAGTGTAGGTTCCGGCAAGTGATTGCATTCTCTAGTGAAGCTTGGGATTAGAGTTCTCTCAAGACCTCTTTTGGTATGTCCTCATATGTCGAGGACAAAGAATTTTATTGTTCTAGTTCTTTCTTATTTCGAGACTATTGTTAAGATTCGATTGTAAAGGGCCGTGACCCTATCTTGCTAAAGTTTGTCTAAGATGGCCATGTGATACTTAGTATTCTGCTGCTTTATAAATGTCTTTTGATGTTGGATTTATTAAAGAAAAGTTTTAAATTCCACACTATTTCTCTTGTCTATGCAATGAATGAGCTAAGAGGCTTGTATTAGACCCCTTCGGGGTCGAGTACGCCATGTTATGAATAGGGGGTGCTCTCGGGAGAGATGAAGATTCTTGAAGACCCATTTCTAATTTCTTGTAGTTGAAACCCTTTGAATCTTCAAGGCTCAAGAACAATGTCTCCAAAAATGTAAAAATTGTTCTATTCTGAAACTTAGTTCTCCAACAGCGTGATATTGAGCTACAAATTTAAGCGGGTATTTATAGCTGTCAAAAAGTGTGCTGCGAAGGATCCAGTCGGTGCAGTTAGTTAGGATCGCCGAACTACTCGGCGATCCACCCTTTGGTCTAGTACCTCGCCTTTTAGCTTTTTCCTTCTGCATCTTCGCGTTCTGAATCGTTGGGTGATATGGTGATGTTTCGCGGAACTGCTCGGCGATTCACCGACTGCTCCCTTTCCTCGCAGACTTGACCTTTTACTTCAGGGCTAAACACACTGGAACATTAGGCGAGGTTGTAGGCCTTCCGGCGACACGCCTAATGGATTAGGCGATCGTCAGGCCGTGTTTTCTTCCTTCTTTCAGCCACTTTGTTCCTTTTTTTTTGCTCGATAGCATCCATGCTTTGTCTCTTAACTCAAATACCTGAAACTTAAGGATTTTCATCAGATATAGAGACAAAATATGCATTTGAGGACACTAATTCTATCAAAATATAGCCCTAAATGAGTCCAAATCGTGGACTCATCAACGCCCCCAACTTAAACTTTTGCTTGTCCTCAAGCAAACTAGAGTTCAGCTGTTCAAAAAGGGTGTCTCAAATAGTGCTACCTAAGAATCAATCATGAATGCACACAACAAGACTCATTTTACTCATGCAAAGATCAATTGTGCACTCAAAGATTCAAGTTGTGACTCACCATTATCAAAGAATCTCATGCTCACAATACTTTCTTAAAATGCAAGTTCAAGCTCAACAAAAGTGTTCAAATGCCCTCACACAAAGAAAGATTCCATATTCACACAATGGTTCACAATTTAAAGTTTTGGAATCAAATGCAACGCTCACACTCAAAAAGAGGAACACAATGCATAATTTTACCCATAGGTTTGCCCGTATTTTTCAATCGACATTTGTTTCAGCTCACTCAAGATCAAAAAGGTCTTTTCAAGGCTTGTAATGGGGCTGAGTGCAAAGGTACGGTCATTTAGGCTTAGTGACTTTCATCCTCATGAAATGTGGTGCTCACAACACTTCCTTTCCTCTTCCTTCATCATTTTCTTTATTGCTCACAAGTCATTTTATTATTCACTTCACATGGATTGTTTGGGAACCCCATTTCTTTTGTACTTTTCAACTTTATTCCACAACTTTTCTTTTTCATTCTTTTTCTTTTTCTCTCTTCTTCTTTTTTATATGGAGGGGTTCCATTTTTCTCAACATTATGGGTTAAAGGAGACTTTCCTTGAACTTCTTGACCTTCCCTTTTCTTTTCACCACACCCCCAACTTAGGCTTTTGGTCTAAGTTGGCTATTCAATCAACCACAATTCACGAGGATTAAGGGTAATGGGCCATGAAAGGTCATGTTGTCATCAAGTTTCTTCCAAAGAAAGGTAAGGTTCAAGGGGTGTTCAAGAGAGGTTGGCTCACACTCTTCGAAGTTGCCTAAGATCATATCAAAAGATAGCCTTACTTAGTCGCCCGGACCAACAGGGCAAATTCTAGGTGTTGTCATGCATGGTTCATAGTAAGCTTATCACACAAGGCATCGACGTTAAAGTCAAACAAGAGACTCGATTTAATAATTGGCTAGTCACAACGAGATGCAAAGAGTTGATTTGATTTTATTTTTAGATTTAATAAACTGACATAATTGGTTTAGGTTTTTTTAATGAAAAACCAAACCAAACCGACCTATATACCCCCTAGTTTTAATGATTAAGGAAATGAATGGAACAAGTAGTCATGATTAGTTCATTGGAAACTATTTCAAATGACTTCTACGTATACAAGGACTACACAGATAAAGTTAGATATGCATAAATAAAGGAAAGTAGTTACTTCAAATAAATACTGAGTGAAATAATTTATGGTAGAGAATAAAGAGTTAGTGTTTAATTATGACTCTTGAAGAAGATGAAGAAGAGTTCAAATGAAAAGAGGAGTCTCGATGTCAAGTGGAGTCTCAAGTAAAACACAACTGTGTGAAGATGTTGTATAAAGCGTATAATCATTGAACTAAATAGTGTGCCCACTTACAAAGCAAAGGGAATTGACAAATTAACTTTGAAGTGTTGCTCGTATATTAAAGAAACTGACCAAGAAGCAATGTCCTTTTATAGTGTTGGGCTAAGAGTTTAATATTCATGTATTAGGAGGTTTCCTTGAATTGTAATTTTAAGGTAATCATAGTTATAGTGTATTATAAACTTAAGTAGGATTATTATTTTCAAGTTGGGGAACTCGAAGACTTGGGAACACATACCATTGAAGGTTTATGTACGATTAGGAATTATAAATTATAGTTCCTTAAGTTACATATGTTTGTAATATTTCGTTAAAAGTGTCATTGTAGTTTAGTGAAGTTGAGAGTAAATCTTGTAGAGGTACATGTCATGGTTTTTATGCATTTTGTGTCACAGGTGTTACCATGTAAAAATAGTGTGTTCTTTACTTAGTTGTTCTTTACTTAGTGCTCTTACTGATTTGTTAGAACACGTTAGGAAACCTGGTTCATTTAACTGAATAATTAAGTCAAATAATGAAATTATAAATCGTGTATGACTCAAATTAGTATTAGAGTGGGTTATGTTGTAAAGTCTAACACGTAAGATAATATTATGGAAAATTTTGCACCAGTGATTATATATATTGAAGGAAAATAAACAACCATACCCCCTTCATTTAATCGGTCTTAATTTATTTGGTGGAAGACATGCATGGAGAACTTTTTTCAAGAAGAGGATTATGAGCCATGGGATCAAATTATTGGAAGACCAACTATTCCCATGAAAATTGTGGAAAGAGAATAAGTTAGGAGATTAAGGAAATGCTTTACTGCTGAAGATCTTATTGCACTAAAGAAAACTGTTAAGGCTAAAAACATTCTAGTTCGTGATAGGTACAACATAATTTCAAATTGTGTCAGTACTAAGCAAATGTGTGATGCTTTGGTAAATTCTCATGAAGGAACTAGTCAAGTAAGAAAGTTCAGGTTTACCATGCTATTCACGGAGTATGAAGATTTCAAGATGTAGGAAAATGCAGCCTTGGTGGAAATTATCATTAGATTGGAGGAATGTGTAATTTGGAGATGGTAATTAGAACGGTACAAATACTGGAGTTAGAAAGATAAATAAAACCTAAAACAAAAGCACTGAAGAAGTGTATTATGTAGATATATTGAAGCATAACTTGTTGAGTATATCTCAATTATGTGACAAAGGAAACAAGGTAAGTTTCACTTTTGCAGGTTACAAGGTCAAGAAGATGGATAGAAAGAAAACTTTGCTAATTTCCAAAAGACATAAGAATATTTACAAGGTTTATATAATGGGGATGCTTGGTACTGATTTGACATGTCTTAAGTGTAATTGATTGTGACTCCTCAGTATGACACAAAAGACTTGGACATGTATGTCTTAAGCAGTTGACAAATTTTGCTTCAAATGACATGGTTATAAGCTTGCCTAAAACTAAGTTCAAAGATAACAAAGTTTGTAGTGCCAATGTAAGGGGGAAGCAAGTAAGACCGTCTTTCAATTTAAAGATCAAGGTAAGTATAGACAAGTGCCTAGACCTGGTCCATATGAAACTAATGAGCATGCATAGTAACATGGTGTACAACCTAGTCCAACATCTAAACCAATTGAGGCCACAATGATTGGAGGTGCATTAAACCAAGAAGTTGATTCAACACCAAATTAGTTTGTTGATAGTGCTGTTGGAAACTCACAACTGTGAGATATGAAGAACTTCAAGTACCAAGGATCTCACCCAATTGAAAATGTTCCTAATATATCTAACATCTAGCATCACTACCAGACAATGTTTGAAGAATCTGTGTCCTTTTAACGCCTTTTTTATACATGATTGAACCCAAAAAGGTGAAGAAGACTCTCCTTGATGAAGGTGGGATGATTTCCATGGAAGAAAATCAGTTTGAAAGAAGTAAAGTATGACACCATGTTTCTTTACCACTAGACATAACTTTGATTGACAGAAAATAGCTATACAAAAAATAAGCTGGATGAGAATGGAACAATTACAAGAAACAAGGCAAGACTAGTGGCCCAAGGGTCCAACCATGAAGATATAATTTACTATGATGAGACCTTTGTTCCCATAGAAAGGATTAAAGAAATATAATTACCCATAGTCTTTAAAGCGTTCATAGAATTCACTTGATATCAAATGAAGAGAAACTTCTTAAATTGCTATTTGGAGGAAGAAGTATATGTAAAACATGTTTTTTTAAAGTACTAATTTTTCATACCATGTGTATAAGCTAGGTAAAGCTTTGTATGGGCTCAAATAATCTCCAAGGGCTTGGCATGAGAGGCTATCAAAGTTTCTTCAAGAACATGGTAAAAAAAAAAGACTAAATTGACAATACACTATTTTTTAAAACTAATGATAAAGACGTTCTAATTATGCACGTGTATGTATATGATATTATCTATGGAGAAAAAAATTCTAAATTTACACAAGAGTTTGCCATATGATGAATGGAGAGTTGAGATGAGCATGATGGGAGAACTCAACTTCTTCCTTGGATTGCAAATCAAAATAACTCCTATTGGAACCTTGATTCATCAATTAAGGTATAAAAGAGAACTAATCAAATGATTCAAAATGGAGAGAGAAAAATATGTTGGCACTCCTAGTGCCACTACCATAAAGCTAGGCCTTGATGAAAGGGGTCCATCTCTAGATCGAAGCTGTATTGAACTCTCTTGTATCTCACTGCAAGTAGACATGACATTGTCTTTAGTGTTGTAATGTGTGTAAGATTTCAAGAAAATCTCAAGTAATTTTTTTTTTAAATTGTAAAAAGGATCTTAAGGTACCTGAAGGGAACTAATGATTTGGGCTTGTGGTATCCAAAATGAAGCAACTTCAATATTATGGGATATACAAATGATTGTGTAGGGCATTTGGTGTAATGACCCTCAAGGTCATCTTTGTGTTTATGCCTTTTATTAATCACTTAGAGCGCTTCATAGTGACTCTATATCATTTACGACTTGCTGGGACTGGAACTTTAGTTACCTGATTATTCGTTTGATTTTTATGCAAATTTCTGCATTCAAAGCTTTTGAACCTTGAACGGTCATTTTTTATCAAACGTTCATGAAGTTGACCTTAGAATCTAATATTCATGATTCAATCAGCCTTGAAAGGATCATTTTCGGCTAGTAGCATGGTTGGCATGGCTCAAAAGGCTTTCGGTACGAGTTGATGCGATTAGACATTTTAACTTTCTAGTTAAGGTCTAAGTTTGACCTTGGTTAACTTTCATTGTAAACGTTCCCACAAGAGAATTCTATCAGTGTCAGCTCCTAGATGTCGAGTTAAGTCTAGAAGGACCCTTCCTATGGATTCAGAGGCTTCCAGTCGGATTCCAAGAACCCTTGTCAATTTTGACTTAAAATAATGTTTGGGTGTGGAACCCACTTTTTGTCGAGACGACCTCGTATGAAAATTTTGACTGCTTCGTTGAGTTTTTAGTATCATATTTTGTGGGGGTGTCATATATCATTTGTGCGCACAGAGTTCTGAACCAATCCCAAGTCCCAAGTGGTGATAACGCTCAAAACTACTCTAAAACCAATTAGAAGAGTAAGTGGTCGTTAGCGATAAGAATACCAAACAATAGAGCTAGGGTTGAATCCCACAAGGAGTGATATAATGCAAGGAATTCAATTAGGAAATTAAGAATGCAAACCGATTCAATGTAGCAATTAGAGAAAGTGGGTGGATGATTCCACCAAATTTATGAAAACGGTTTTGGTATCAATTATCATAATTAAACTAAAGTTAGAGATTCAAACAAGTAAGAGATGATCAAAGGGTGTGGGGGATTGGTATCGATGTCAAATAGGAGCACATGTGCATTCTAAATAATGCAAAACAATCATTGATCGGATGGGTAATATTCAAAGACACTAATCTCTCAAAGAATCATATCATAAAATCTCTTTTTGGTTTCATCTATATGAATAATAAATCAATCCAATATTTTACTAAAATCTCTCTTTTTAGCATATTTGGCAACTAGAATTGAATTACAATTTCTCGTTCGAGCAAACTATAGAAATTAAACCTAAATTGCTTGCATCAAGCTATTTGCCCACTCCAATCAATCTCTTTGGATCATCAATTGAAGATCTAGACTAGGATTAAGTTCGCAATATTAACCCATAAATTAACCCCATGCTAATTAGCTAAAAAAATCCATGAATATACATGAGTAAAAAAGAGCAAGACACAATACCCACTAAATTAAATCAACTCCCAACCCATAATTACACCCCTAGATTTGGGGTTTTAGTCAAGCATAATATAAGGAAAAGAAAGTATACCAATTGTATTCTCAGTAATTAGAGAGTTGAAATTAAGAATTAATCTTCAACAACAACTTTTATTTGAACCTTCCAATGTCAATTACAAGGTTGTTCAAACACTCCAAAAACTAAGAATATTTCTCAAAGGATAAAAGACTAAATTCATGTTGTCTTCCTAAAATTGGATATAACTAATAATATCAAATCTCCTATAAATTCTTATTCAAAATCTCATACATTATCTCTCTCCTTTGGACTATTTATAGTTTTCCCAAAATTAGGCCAAAATTGCATGTTCGATCTTTTCAACAACATTAGTCCGGTTCATTTTTCTGATTTGGTGTATCATTGTTTGCCCTTTAGCTCACCCTTAATTTTCTTCAGGCTTTAGGTATTTGAACCTAGGTTGGCAAACTTGATCAAGTCAGCCTTTCACATTCGGCAGATTGACAGTTACCACATTGTTTGCCCTTTCAAGTTTCATTTTTACTCAGGAGTGTGTCACCTTTGGCGATGGCACTTCTAGCTCGCCCAATAGACTTCGGAAAATCACCGTTACAACTTTACTCTGCTGACCTACCTTGATTATTTTTAATTGTGAAAACTAACAACTTGGATGAGGTCTTTCCACTTGGGTTATATACACTTTTGGTTAAGCGACTATCAGTTGGGAGTTTGTACCCCTTTCAATGTTTTTGACATTTTTTTCATGTATTCATCCTTATCTCGTTCTTTAGCCTTCATAGCTGCAAAACATCAAAATATCATTTGAATAGGATATAAATAGTCATTAAGGAAACTAATTTTTGAGTTAAAAAGACCTCAAATGAGTGGAAATCTACCACTCATCAACACCCACAACTTAATGGTTATCTTGTCCTCAAGTAAATCAAGAACACAAATAGTTTAACCAGGGTATCTACAACATTTGTCAAATGGGAGTTAACATGTAAGTGTTATCACAAGACTACTAACACATATGCAATACTCAATCATGTTCAAAAAGCTTCAAATGATGACTATCCCATATCAATCCAAGCTCAATCTCACTACTCCTCCATTGTTTCAACAAAAGCATTCAAGTGGCCTCACAACAAAAATGATATCGTACTCTCACAAATAACATCAACAAAGAATTTAGGAATCAGTACAACTCTCACTCTCAGAAAGAAAAATACATGCAAGCTTCATCCCATAGGTTTGCCTATATTTTCTAATCATCACACAACCTAGTTTAAGCAAGATCTCAAGGGTCTTTTAGACTTGTAATGTGGCTGAGGGTAAATGTGTGGTAAATTTTGGCTTAGTGACTTCAACTTTTCAATTTTTTATTATACTCATCTGCACATCTTCTCAAATTTGATTCATTCTTTTCACTTGGAGATTCAGACTTCAATTTTCCCTATACTTATTGGACACCCCTTTTATTTCATCACACTTTCTTTTTTATTTAAATTTTCAATATTTTGCTCTTTTTTATAAGGAGGGGTTCCTTCTTTTTGGCACAAACCTCAAGGTTGAGTCTCACTTTTCTTTCTTCTTTTTTCACTTGGCTTTATTTTCTCCTTCCTTTCTATATCCCAACATAGTCTTCTAGCCTAAGTTGGCTAATTAAACAAACCAATGCTTAAAAAAGAATATATGGGTGAGAAATTGGGGAATTATTTTTCTCAAGAGATTTCAAAAAGGTTGAAAACAAACGGTTTAGGCTGAAATGGTGCCAAGATGGTTGCACACTCTCACAAGGTAGTCACAAAAGGTATGAATATTTGTATTTCCTCTCAAAATGTGTGCCCAAGATCATTTCTTACATTCATCAAGGCTAGATAATTATACTAACAAGGAAAGTTCTAAGACTCAAAAAGCATTTTTTGAAGTAGGACCTTACCACACATGGCACTACAAACATAACCATTTACCGCAACTCTATAAAATAAGGAAACTTGCCTGCGATGTTCATTGCGAGTCTCACATCAATATGCAACTAGTCAACACAAGAATAAAAAAGATGATTCACAAGCAAATACACAACAATTTCTTCTTGCAACATTGATGAGTCCACGATTTGGACTCATTTAGGGCTATATTTTGATAGAATTAGTGTCCTCAAATGCATATTTTATCTTTATATCTGATGAAAATCCTTAAGTTTCAGGTATTTGAGTTGAGAGACAAATCATGGACGCTATCGAGCAAAAAAAAAATTGGTTGAAAGAAGGAAGGAAAGACGGTCTGACGATCCCCTAATCCGTTAGGCGTGTCACCGAAAGGCCTACAACCTCGCCTAATGTTCCAGTGTGTTTAGCGAGGAAAGGGAGCAGTCGGCGAATCGCCGAGCAGTTCCGCGAAGCATCACCATATCACCCAATGATTCATAACATGAAAATGCTAAAGGCATAAGCTAAAAGGCGAGGCACCAGACCAAAGGGCGGATCGCTGAGTAGTTCGGCGATCACGACTAATTGCACCGAGTAGATCCTTCGCAGAACACTTTTTGATAGCTATAAATACCCGCTTAAATCTGTTGCTTAGTATCAAGCTGTTGGAGAACTAAGTTTTAGAATATAAAAGTTTTTACATTTTTGGAGACATTGTTCTTGAGCCTTGAAGATTCAAAGGGTTTCCACTCCAAGAAATTGGAAGTGGGTCTTCAAGAATATTTATCCCTGACATGTTTAAAGACTTTATTTATCGTACCCATTTGATGGTAACACCTTTTGGTATCGATTTTTATCTCTTTTTCATGTCTAGATAAAACCCCAATTCTTGGGGTGTGATTTTGTGAATATGGGTTAGATTATCTGTTGGGTCTTGCTTATTGACGGTTTATTTGTTGTTTAAATGTGATTTCATTTAGTAGTTTTGTATGAACTTAATGGAATTGTAGTTGCAAATACGATTTCATCTTAGTGTTTTTGGCTTGCTCGAGAGAGAGGTCGTAAAACTAAGGCTACTAAATTGATAGCTGGTGGTATTGGGTCGACATGGGTTCAGCTCGAGAGAGTGAATCCTAGTCCTTCTCCCACACATTTAGCTCTAAAGAGTGAATGGGCTAAGGCAGAGGCTGTGCTTAAAGAGGCAACTCGGTGTTCGAGAGAAACCGAGTTGATTTAGGGTAATTTGCTGAAGAGAGAATTTACCCCACTATAGTCTAGCCTAGTCACAGATATTCAACAATTTACTGACAAAATCATGTACTCGATAGTATAGTCTATCCCGTATTCCTATCACATCCCAAGAATCCCATCTCTGTATCTCGTTTTCTTATATTTTTATTATTTTTTAGTTGTTACTTGACTACAAACCCCCATTGATAATTGACGCTTGCGTCATCCTTTTTAGATTTAATATGTTTATACTCGATAATGTTTTTCGCTATGGTTAACTTTAGCATTTTTTGCGCTTCACCATTAATTTTCAGGAACCGCTCCCTTAGGACTCGACCCCAACCCATTCGGTTGGGTTATATTACTATTGTACGATCATAGACACTCAAATTGGAATTGTGTCTTGATTACGCAAACAACAAAATCGCACCGCTGTCAGGGAGTGGTGTTAGGTGAAAATTCTTGGTTAAGGCAAATTTTGCTTGTGGTAGTTGTAGTTTACTTACCTAATTTTTAGTTTAGTTTTGTTCGGTTGTTTTTCACTGAAACAGGAGAGATGAGTGTGGTTAATGACTATGAACCAATCGAGCACCTCTCGATGGAAGTGATGAGGTTCAGGGATAGCATCCTGACCTTCAAACAGATGAAAGGTGAGCTTTTTCATGAGTCGTGGCTAAGGTTTAAAGCACTGTTGATACAATGCCCAACTCATGAAATTCCCGATCTAGCTCTACTGGAGTGCTTCTATAGAAGTCTTAATCCCGGAAACAGAGGATTAATCAATCGACTTATCCCGGGTGGCCTTGAGAGATACTCCTATGAGACCGTAGCCAAATTCCTTGACCTTATGGCTAAAACCAACAAGGATACTGAGAAGGACCGGCAATTGAGCATTTTGCTAGGTCAGATGAGTAACTTGACCCAAAAGGTCGAGGAATTGGAGGTGATGTCCAAAAAGAAGAGCAAATGCATACCATCTACCGCGCAGGAAAGGTCTATGGACAATGAAAATAGACGTATTGGGGATATGTTATTAACCATTCTCCAAAAGCTAAATGAGCAAGATAGAGTGTTAGGAGATTAGAGAAAATGTAGAAGTGCTAAATCAGATGAGCGGTTCTCACTCTAGATATATCCAGCTAATTGAAACTCTTTTTGCTCATATATTGCCTCAGCTCCATCCAAATGAACAATTGGGATCACCTAGTTGCACTAGGTTCAACCCCGAAAATGAGGTTTGAGTGTTGACTTGCGTCGTGCCACTATGTTAACTAAGGCGCTATTTGGGAGGCAACCCAAAACCCTTAAATGCTTTAGTTTTGTTTTTGTAAATAATGTGTGTTGGTTGTGCAGGTTTAAATGCAGAAAGTGTTTGGAAAATGCAGATTGGCAAGCAAATGGTCCAGTCGGCGTATGCCGAAGAGGTCAGCGTGCCCGACTTGATTCGCTGTTTGGCTCAACATAATTTTAACTCAGAGCCTGTAAAACTCAGCGAGCTCAAGAGAAGTTCGGCGACCACGATTAAGACCGTCGTCTTAACCCCCAAGAAAATGAAGGTCCTGTATAAATCGGTGGGGTAAGTGACCATTTGGTGCTTCACTGAGTGGATTGGTGGACGTGACTAATGTCGCCAAATGGTCGCTAATTGGATGGTTATATATGGCCAAAGGTTTTAAAAGTTTCAAACTCTTCACTTTTCCTCGCTTTTAAACTTCACAAACTCACACCAATTTAGTATTCTCAATATTCTTTCTTTTCATTAGTATTTTGGTTGTTGATTGGTGCTCGGAACTAGGATTTCTTTGCCGCCTAGCATTTCAATCCTATTTTAATCGGTATCTAAGGTTGGTTTCCGAACCCCAAGTTTACCTTTGAAAATTTTGTACTCATTTGCACTGATTGTATCTTAGTGATGTGTGTTGGGCCGCTCTGATAGGAATATGTTGTCTTAATGCCGATTTTAATTTAAAAAATTTGCCCGTATTGCTTTGATCATCGAATGCCCATAATTTGTGTGTTTTTAAATAATTGAAATTTTATTGGGTTGTTCATGCATGTTGTTTTGAATGATTGGGTGAAGTCTAAGTAGCCCGTGTTTGCGCTAAATGATGTATATTGCTCGATGATATAAAGGGTGACAACCTTCTTAAGGGCAATTAGCGTCAAATGGCCAAATTTCGCAAAACTGGAAGAAATCTGAGTATTCCGGAGTGATGGGTGCTATGGATCTGAGCCTAATTTGACTATTGCATGTTTTGATTTTGCTTTCAGGGGTTGAGGAGCTGAATTCGAGAAGGTGGATTGAAAATAGGCACGTTGGGTCGTTTGGCGAGCTGGGTCGAGCTCATCGAACCACTCGGCGGTTCACCTAATGACCCCATCTTGCCTTTAATTTCATGCTATATTTGATGTTTAAGTCTGTAACTTTAGGCGAGAAGCCTAAAGTCACCGAAAGCACTCAGTGACTTGCCGAAAGTATGCTTGATTGCCCTTTGTCTACACCCCTGAAACCCTTTGTCGCACTGTAACTTTCCGCGGAAAAACCCTTGCTCGCCGAAAGTAGTCGAAAATTCACCGAAAGGGCCTTCCCATGACCAACTTGCCATAATTTTTTAGCCAATCCCTTCGGCGACCCCAATCTAGCTCGCCAAAGAGGTTCGGCGACTCGCCGACTGGATCAGTGAGTCTGTCTACAATAAATTTTCTGTGCTTAGGTTTGATTTTCTCATGATCTCTCCCGATCTTTTGCAGATATGGTACGTACAAATCTAACCATGCCACCCAAGAAAACAGCACAAGGCATTAATATAAACGAAGGGGGATCAAATCTCCCACAGAAGAGAAGGCAAGAACTCCCACCGGGAGACAAAGGCAAAAGAAAGAAACACATAGCTAGGAAAGTAGTTGCTGACACCCGGGCTGATTTTCTGAACCGGAAGATGAGGAGCTTCTGATTCACTGAAGGAATAGACACTAGGCTAGATCTCAATCCTCGCCCACCAGAGTTCCCTCAGCTGCCACCCCTTCTGAAACAGGTTCAGTGCCAGCTCAACCACCTCCAGTGACCCCTGCACTCCCTATCGCTCCTCCACCTCACTGCTGAACAGATTGAAAGGTGATGGGGTACAGACCATCCTAGAGGAGAAGTTGTTATCCACTGAGGGCCTGGAGGGCAAGTACCTTGGTGTCAGGGACACCATCCACTACCATGAGTTTGAGCAGTTCACTAGGCTTCGAGGCCCTTACATTCCTTCCTGAGTCCGGGTTTCTATACAGTTATGGGGAGTTGGTGCCCAAAAGCAAGTAGAAGAAAAACGAATTTAGACCGGAGAAGTCGGTCATGGTTGGAGGAAAAGAAGTTGGGTACGACAGTGAATATATTAACACTATTTTGAATAGACCGTTGCACTCTGCACTTCCTTACGAGGGGTTGCCCATTGCTCAATCCCTAGATGACTTAAAGGGTTGGTTGGCTCCTCTGATTTCTGACATCACCTCAAGGTGGATGGATTCATGAGCTTCTATTGAGAAGAGGGACCTGAGCATTGCTGTTAGGTTCTGGTTTGGCTTTATCAGCATCACCATAATGATATCCCAGAACGAGTCCATTCTGCGCCATCTGAAAGAAGCTTGCCTTGGCTCTATTATGTCTAGGAGACACATCGATCTGGGACTGCTGATTTCACAGGAGATGGCCATGAGAGCCAAATAGAAGCAAACTTCTCTGCCATTCCCAGTCCTGATCACTGAGTTGTGTCGGCGTGCTGGAGTACCTCGGGATACTATGAGGGATATTGAGGTCACCCCTTCATCCTCCACTGACAACCGGTGTATTGAGGCCGAGTACATAAGAGAGGAGGCTGACGGGAGGAGAGTAGTTCCAACAGATATTTCTCCGAATATTGACATTAACTCGTTACCTGCAGAGGCATCTTCACCTACTCCGACTTTTGGCCTTCAGGTACATCCGCTCCTTCCTCTTCTTCAGAGGTCCCAGGTGCCTCCACCTCTTCCCAGCCTGTCAGGATTACTCAGGCCATGATCCTGTAAATGGGGAATCTGGCCTATTCAGCGGATGTGAGGGCGACTCAATTGGAGAGATCCATTCCAGGGATGATTGAGAGTGCTATCTTGGTGGCACTGACCCCCCTTAGGGTCTCTGTTGATGATTGAACTCAATTGATTTCAATAATTTTTTGAAGCATTAAGGGGCATTAAATAGCCAACACAAAACACATAATCTGCATAATTTGAAATTCAAAAATCATAAAATATCTCAACAACTAAAACAACCTAAATAAAATTCAAATTTCAAATTTATCTTAAACTAGACAGCTTATTTTTGTTAAAACTATTGCAGTAACTTAAACCAAACTTCAACACTCCTACTTTGCTTTAGTTACTACAATTGAAAAAATGCTCTTCCTCAATTTCTGCTTTGGTAGTTGATGTTGGATTCTTTTCTTTGTTGTTGAACTTGCAAAATTTCTTCTTTTTTCTATGTCTTCTTTTGATTTTGTGCCTCAAAAACACCTTCCGTGGCATTGTCTTGTATAGAAGTTTATTTATAAGTGCTTTAATATGAACATTTGTAGGATTTGGAGGGAGAGGTTGTAAGGGTTTTTCTTCCATCACAACATCATATCACATAGGTTTCAAAATATGATTTTATTCTCACAAACCAAATTTGATAGGTTTTGTCTGTGAAAATTTTTGGGCCATTCAAAAAGAGACTATTGCATGCCATTATTTTTGGTTTAAAATGGTTTAGAAAAGCCTGTGCGTTGAAAAAAGCACGGGTTGAAAAGGTAGCCCTGATGGGTTAAAATGGTAGCCCTTACGGGTTAAAAAATGTATGGTAGTTCTTTTGAAGATTTCACATATCCCTTAAGATCAATGAAGCTCTTGATACCATTGTTGATGGTTTTTTTTAAAATGGGGCAGCACAAAAGGATTACAAATGTCTCTCAATGGATTGAAATGGCTTTCAATTGATTTCAATAATTTTATTAAGCATTAAGGGGATTTAAATAGCCAACATAAAATACATAATCTGCATAATTAAAATTTAAAAATCCTAAAATATCTCAACAACTAAAACAACCTAACTAAAATTCAAATTTCAAATTTATCTTAAACTAGACAGCTTATTTTGGTAAAAACTACTACAGTAACTAAAATAGAACTTCAACAAATAACAACATTCATTATGTTAAATTAATAAGATTAAAGGTTATAGTCAAACCGAATACAAAACTAAATATTTACAATGTAAATTGTTAACTTCGAATTTGAAAAACTATAACAATATAACTTCCGATCTGAATACAAAATAAAATATTTACAAAATTTTACAAGCTCTTTGAAATAATATATCTAAACATTGAAAACTATAAACTAACTAATAATATATTACCAAGTAGATTATAAATAATATTTTTTATCTATTAATAAAAATAAAATAATATATATTATGTCGGTTTGGTTTGGGTTCGATTTGACTTTATTTCTTTTAATACCAAACCAAACCAAGAGTGGTCGGTTTTTTTTCAACGCCAAAACAACCAAACAAAACCACAAATCAGTTTTTTTTTCTGTTTGATTTGGTTCGTCGGTTCAGCTTGACTTTACGTTTTGGCTTGTACACCCCTAGATAAAACTATGTTTATCCCAACACGTGTCCATCAAAGCTAGAATATGTTACTTCCTTCTTGGGATTCGTATATGGAACCTCCAAGTTGTTGCTCGTACGACTCAATCTTGAACCACCCTTTTGGGACAATGAAACTTAATAATTGCTTCTAAAAAATTGATGAGTCGGGGATTTCAGACTCATGTTAAGCTTCCAATTCACCAAATTTCTGTCCTAAATGCCCATTTATATCATTTTATGATAAAAATGTATTTGAATTTCACCCATGAGAGCATAAGGATGTGTCACGACCCAAGACTACCTCCTAGATGTGACATGCTAAATAGAACCCAGAAAACTCTAAAGAACCACTAGACATAGCATGATACTAAGATAATAAACATAACATAAAAGAGGGACAGATGAGCAGAATCATAGTCTCGAATAAATATCTCATTTAAATTGAAAAGAGAAAAATTAACATAGATTTTGAAAAACATACTAAGTCTGACATAAGCCTCTTCTACATATGTGTGTCTAGTACAAGCTCTGGCTCACGAACAATCTGGAAACAAAAGTAAAGTTTGAAACAACATAAAGGTGTAAATGGCATGTCCCCGAAGCATAAGGACTCACTAATCCCAAGTAAAGCAAAATAGAATTTGTGCTAACTGCAAGTTGGATGACAATTGTCACATCTTATATTATAAAATAATATAGGCATAGAAGATGTATGTGATCAGTACTTGAAATGTACTGGGTATGAGTAAAGATGCATGAGCAAAAGTATAATAACATAATAAGTCTAAAACATGAAAAATGCATGACCAAGTAAAACATGACATAATTTGATAAGTTGAATTCATAAAACATGGTACAGGGTCAATGCAATATTCTAAAAGTCATATCATAAGTAAATCATAAATCTTTTGCGGGAGATACCATTAACCTACAAAAACTATATGAGCCATAACATGGAGTTCAGTGTACTACTACCACACCAAAAGGAGAGTATCCTACTTTCCAATGTAGGGATCATAATCATGAGCTTACGTGGTTCCACTAGCTAGTGCTTATCTAAGACAAGTCCACGAAACACATAGTTATGGGACAAGGGGTTCACTACTGAAGAATTTCACCTCTACTAATGGATGAGCATCCATTTCATAGTCCACTTGGTGCTAAGTAAACTCTCAATGGAAAACATACATACTCATATCATATTAATAATCTTTGAAATTGTAAGAATCTAGTAATACCAAATTATTTATAAACTTCATAATCATAAGAATAGCTCATTTAAATCATGATTTCATAACATATTCATAATATACATGTCACGGCCAAAAGTATATCTTAGGCGTAACATGGCATATAGAACCCTGAAAGGCCTTACACAAGCCACTTAGCATACAATATACAAGATAATAGAAATAAAGATTTCAACAGACATTCTTATATCACAAAAGAATTTTACAAAAGCGGAAGTCTAACATAAATCTCAATAAGATATATACTAATCAAGAGAAGTGGTTGGGACGTAGCCCATACACCACGTACAAATGTCTGAAAACTTAAATGACATAATATCTATAAATGTGTCTCCACTCTCGGATCATGAGGACTCACAAATGTTTAATGTCAAATGGGTCAACTAGACACGAATGTAAGAGGTAGGAGCATAGGATCTTACATTAGTGAAACAATGTAGGTACAAGTATGCATTAGTACCTGAAATGTACTAAGTATGATCGCAATGCACAAGATTTATGGAATCATGCTAAAAAGGACTTTACATGATAGGCAATGATCAAGTTAAATTATAAGATAAGAGGGTTAGAAAAAATAATTCATAATCATGGGCAATGATTGTTAAACCTCTTTAAAACATTTGTGAGATACTTTAAAAGTAATATTAGTTCATTATTATGGGAAGTTTTTTTCATGATGCAGGGGTACCCCTAGATGTAGCATGGCATACGAGACCCTGAGAGCCCTCATATAAGCCACTTAGCTTTCATAGTCAAAATAATAGAATTTCGCTAAGAATTAAAACAATTTCAACAATATCAAAGTTTCATAAACCTAAGTGGAAGTCTCATACAATTGCCTTAAAAACCATCTAGTACAATAGAATCTTGAGATATAGCCCATACAACAATGTTCAAACATAAATGAAGAGAACATAAGAGAAATGGTGACCAAATCCTCGAATTCTATGAGAACTCACCAATCTTCAACCTTGCCTCTACTATAGATCCTAGCCACGGGGATGAGAGTCGGGACAGTTGGACCCTACATTTGGATAAGAGATGTAGCTAAGAGTATGCGTTAGTACAAGAATGTACTAAATATGATAACTTGCATAAACATCAACATAAACATAAGAGTTAGACAGCATAAGTCATAAAGCATAATCAATGCATATAATAGACCATATCAACATAAAAGGAATACTTCTTGAAGTAACCTCAAAGCATACTTAGCCAAAACATGGGTAATTCTCCACTAGTCTTACTCCTCATAGATGGCAACTCAAGCAACAATCCAAGCTCATCACCAATCATAACATTTTTAGCCTATCTTTTATAGACATGGGAAATCCTCTTTCCTTCCTATAAATGCTCATGGGTACTCGCCTCTAGCCTTACATAAAGGATCATGGGTACTCGCCTCGATGTCCAACTTATGGGATCATGGGTACTCGCCTCCATGCCCAACATCATATTAAACGGGTACTCTCCTTCATATCATTATATAAGGATCATGGGTACTCGCCTTCATGTCCAATCATCATTATAGGAACGTGGGTAGTCGTCTCTTGTTCAACTTTACGGAATAAGGGTAGTCGACTCTTATCCTATTCTAAGGAATATAGGTAGTCGTGTATATCCTTCTCATTTAGAGGTCAAGGGTAATCTCCTCTAGCCTCATTAATTGCTTAGTCTTTTAATTTAGATTCATTTTAGGTGAGCAATCCTTTCAACCTAGAATCATTTAATGTGAGAAAGCCTTTCACATTCATACATAAGTAAATCATGTGGGAACTATCCCTTCCACAACAATCACATCAATAATCAATAATCAATAATTCATAACATATGTTTCACTCTCAAAGCAATATATAACATAATCATCATATATGTTTCACTCTCAAAGCAATCTATAACATAATCATCATATATGCTTCACTCTCAAAGCAATATATAACATAATCATCATATATGCTTCATTCTTATAGCAATTCATAATGTATCTTATTTATCCTATAAGAATACATCTAACCCATAAATTCTCCTTTCATAGATCAAACTCATTTATATCAAATTCATCTTAGAAACATGGGTTAAGCATGGGTACATGTAAATTCATCCTAAAAACATGTATTCCATTCAAATTATGTATAAACAATCTTTACCCAATCAATTGGATCAACATCCATCAAAACCCATAACTTAGAAGAAAACCCTAACTCAAATTGGGAAATTTCTACTTTTCAATTAGGGATTCGTAGGGGCCCCATGGATGAATATAGTTGTAATACCCAGGAAACTAGTGAATTGAACTAGAGAGTTCTAGAACTTTTCATAAGAGTTTAAGAGTGTCATATGAGGATTAAAAATCACAAAAATAATTCTCGTACTTAGAATGGAGGTTTTAGGGGCTATACGTCGAGGTACGACCCCAAGAGGACCACCCAAGGGGACCTTGACGAGGACCCTTAAGACAGCCCAAAAGCTGTCAAATTTCAGCAACTCACGATTGCCATTTACTGGCCCTGAGTGGACCCAGTCATCGTGGGTTGGTGTCGTGGATCAAGGCCTGACTTGGCCTGCTTCCTCTAGCCTCAGTACCTCATCCACGACTTGTCAACATGCCTCGTGGACCGGGGTTTCGTGAGTGAGGGCAAAAATTCAAGTTTTAGTTTTTAAGTTGGGGGTTTGGGAATTAATGAGTAATTAATTAGGGGTTAAGGGTGGCCTATTAGTTAGTTATTTAACCACCTATATAAGCTTAATAGGCCCCTAAACTAAATCATTTAATTCATTCTTCAAAACACCCAAATTCCCTCCAAGAAATTCTCTCTCTAGAGAAGAGGCGGAGGAGGAAGAAGAAGAGGAGGAGGAGGAAGAATAAGAGGAGGAGGACGAGGAATAAGAAGAGGAGGAGGAGGAGGAGGAAGAAGAAGAAGAAGAGAGTAGGGCAGATTTTCCTCCATTGATGCAAGCTTGATTAAGGCTTTGAATTGAGGTATGTTAGCTTATTCATATATGGGTTCTTCCACCCATAGATCCCCCTAGGTTTTCCCCATTTGTGAAGTCAAAAATCCAATCTAGCTAGGGTTTCCTTCTACATTGTAGGTAGGGCTTAGGTATGATTCCAATCTAGTGGATAATACCTAATTATGATTGTATTAACTTTTAATTATGATGTTATTATGAATTTATGTGATTTATATGGTTAACCCTAGTCTATTTGATGAATGTGATATTTTGTGGGTTTATTCCATTAGAGGTGAAATTGAAGGTTCATAGGTGATTTTCTTAAACCGATGTCATGTGTAGTAATTGTTCAAGGTTAGGAACATATAATCGTGAATTGAACTAGACTTTATTGAATATGAAGGATCTTGACTTGTAAAGATGAAATTGAACCTTTGTGATCAATTGTGACTATAATTACTTAGTAATGAAGGATGTGATTAGAATACCTTGAAATCTAGCTATAATGAAGCTAATAAGAAGTAAAGCTTTGAGTATAAGGCTTGTAGTCATGAATGATGATCACTAGGGTTTTGAGAGTAAAGCCAATGTGATGATCTAGATGTGCTGAGGCTTTGAGAGTAAAGTCTAAATGAGAATACATCTTAAATATATAGAGTTATGGTGGAAGATCTTTGCCTACCTAATCTACCTAATAAATGGTTGAATATGTGAACTAATAGATTCACTGAGTCATGAGGATACCAATGTCTATTGTAGAATTCTAGATATGGTATTATGCATGAATATAGCATGACATGAAAGGTTCTCTCACATAGGATGATTCTAGGTTGAAAGGTTTTCTCACCTAAAATGAATCTAAGTCCTAGGACTATAAAATATGATGAGGCTTGTGGTGATTCCCCTAAATGACCTTTACATGATAGGAATGTGTGGTGAGTTCCCTTATTCCTAATTAATTAGTCATGGGGAGTGTGTGGTGATTACCCTTTATAAATGTGTGACTCCTAAGGCAAGCGGTGAATACCCATTAGCCTTTAGTTTGATCATGGAGGCGATTACTTGTGATCCTTATGTGATGATGTGGAGGCGAATACCTACATTACACATTAAAATTGTTATGGAGGCAAATACCTATATCACCTTAAAATGGACATGGAGGCGAATACCTATGATTCATTAACTTGCATGACTTGTGGAGACTCCCCTTGTCTTTATGATATATTAGTATGTGTGAATAGAGGTGATTATCCTTGTTTGTATGATTCCATGATATATTTGGCTTGAGGTGATTCCCATTGTCCTTCATGATGAACTACACATGTATGCCTTGAGGTGATTCCCCTTGCACTTGTGAACATGAGCATGACTAGTTTGGGTTGTGGTTTTAGATACCTATCCCATACATGCATGACTAAGAGGTGATTACCCTTGTCTTTATGATGTTAAGAGATGATAAACATGAATGATGAACCTAAAGTGTCTAGCTTAGCATGGGTATGATTATGGGGTCTTGTTCATGCATGGCACAAGCTTGCCTTAAGGTGACTCATGAGGTGTTTCTCTTATATGATGTATGATTAGATATGATTGTTCTATAGTTGCCTTCCTTGACATGATATGGTTGACTAAAGGTGATAGTTCCCTTGTCTATATGAAGTAAGCTAACAATGAGACCAAAGTAGGGTAAATATGACTATGATGACTTCAAGGTTATTCTTAGTGTGAAGGATAGTATGGGATGCCTTTCATACATTGCACAAGTGTGCTTTAAGGTTACTTAGGAGTATGGTGCCCTTATGTTAGAAAAGCTTAAAGACTTGACCATGTATATAGACTATGATTAAGATGACCAAAAAGGGATATTTGGCTTGAGGATGGTATTATTGGATGCTATTCATGCTTTGCTCGTGTATGCTTTTGAGGTTACTTGAGAATAGTTCTATTATGGTATAGATGACTAAGAGTCAAAGAATGTTTATTTGATGCTTATGTTGGAGACTTTGCTTATTATGATGATATTGTCTCTTATACTTATTATTGTTGTTTCATGAAGTATTTCATATGATTTTTGATTATGTCTTATATTGACTAACCCTTGTTTTATGCTCTTATGGTTATGCTAGCTAACATATTTAGTACATTTTGTACTAACGCATACTTTGGCTACATTCTAATCAAATGTAGGGTTTGGAGACTTGAGTGCTATTTTGGAGATAGGTTTCTAAAGAGCTAAGGAGTTGAATATCTTGGTGAGTCCTCATAGCTTCGAGGACAAAATCCACCATTTCCTTTATGTCTTTATTTCATGTTTTGAGACTATTGTATGGGCTGTGTCCCAAGAGTTTATTCTAAAAGTTGTATTAGATGGTTTGAGACAAAGTATAGAAAGATTTCTGCTTGTTTTTATGAAAATGACTTAGATTGTAAAAAGCTTTAAATTTTCTACACTTTTCCATTATCTTATGTTCATGATATGCTAAGGGCTTGTATGAGACCCCTTCGGAGTCAAGTACGCCGTGTTACATCTAGGGTATACCCCTGGGTCGTGACAACAACTATGATACCTTGATATTAGAGTCCACAAATTCTTAACGAATGGAGACTTGACCTTGAACCCTAGCTTAACCTTTCTTCATCTTAAAGTTCTAAAGAGTGAAATATTTTGAGAGGAAGAACTTTGGATTTCTTTTGGGTTTTGAGAGTAATGACTTGAATGGGTAAGTTTTGGGGTTAAAATCACTTATATAGGGGTCCTAGGCTCGGGTAAAATGACATAGTATTATTACACTTATATCTACACATGACCCATAAGCCCCTCAACTTAAGAACTGACACAGCCCTTCACACTTGGCTTCACGAGCCGTCAAGGGCCACACGGCCTGTAGTGGTGCCCGTTGTCCTTGACCAATAGCCTAGCTTGCCACCCCTTAACCCTCTCTCACTTCACGACTCTCTCCATGGGTGATGAGCTTGGATTGTTACTTGAATTCCCATCCATGATGAGTAAGAGTAGTAGAGGATTACCCATGTCTTAGCTAAGTTTGAATTGAGGTTACTTCAAGAAGTATTCCTTATATGTTGATATGATCTACTATATGCATTGATTATGCTTTATGACTTATGTTGTTTAACTTTTATGCTTATGTTGATATTTATGCAAGTTATCATATTTAGTACATCCTTTTACTAACGCATACTCGTGCCTACATTTCTTAGCCAAATGTAGGGTCCGACGTTACCGACTCTCATCCCCGTGGTTAGGATCTAGTAGAGGCAAGTCTGAAGATCGGTGAGTCCTCATAGCATTTAAGGATTTGGCCACCATTTCTCCTATGTTCTTTTATTTTATGTTTAAACATTGTTGTATGGGTTGTGTCCCAAGAATCTTTGTATTAGATGGTTTTGAGACAATTGTATGAAACTTCTGCTTTGTTTTATAAAGACTTTGATGTTGTTGAAGATGTTTTAAATTTTACAAATTTTCTATCATCTTGACTATGAAATATAAGTGGCTTATATGAGGCCTCTCGGGGTGTTTTATGTCATGCTACACCTAGGATGTACCCCTGGATGTGACACAAAGTTTTCTAATCCCTTTCATATCTCTACTCTCGTGGGTGATGCTATTGTGGCTAAGAGAGTCAATAGAAATTGTCCTATTTTTTCACTTATGTTGATCTTGTAAAAGTTGATATATTAGATTTTTATATCATTCTTGGGATGGATTGGCTTCACGCATCATGCTTCCATATATAGTAGGGCCTGATTGGTCACATTCAAGGTTCCGAATGAACCTTTCATGTCATGGAAATGGGGGAATTCTATGCCTAAGGGTTAGTTTCTTTCTTGTCTAAGAGCTAGAAAGATGATTTCTAAAGGTTGCATTTATCATCTTATTCGGCGTAGGGATATAGATTTTGAAGCCCTTACTTTTTTATTCAGTTCTGATTGTAAATGAGTTTTTGGAAGTGTTACCCGATCTTTTCGGTAATTGATGAGTCCACAAATTGGACTCATTTAGGGCTGTATTTTGATAAAATTAGTGTCCTCAAATGCATATTTTGTCTCAATATCTGATGAAAACCCTTAAGTTTCAAGTATTTGGAGTTGGAGGGAAAGCATGGACACTACTTAGCAAAAAGGAACAAAGTCAGCTGAAAGAACGAAGAAATAAATATATGAGAATCGCTGAACCCATTCGGCGAGTAGCCAAAAGGTCTTATCCTCACGTTTTGTTCCAGTGTGCTGAGCCCTGAAAGAAAGGATCAAATCGGCGGTGAAAAGGAGCAGTCGACGTGTCATCGAGCAGTTCCGCGAAGCAGTACTATGTCGCCCAATGATCCAAAACACGATGATGCTGAAGGATAGAGGAAGACGGCGATGAAACCTACCAAAGGGCGGATCGCCGAGTTGATCGGTGATCTCAACTAACGATGCCGAATGATCTGCAGCACAGATTTTTTAAAACTATAAATACTCATTGAGAGGTGTAGCTTAATATCATATTTTTAATATATAATGTTTAACATAGAATTTTGAGTTCTAAGTTTGGAGAGGGTTTTGAAGAACTTGAAGATTCAAAAGGTTTCAACTCCAAGAATTTGGACTTGGGTCTTGTGGATTCTTCACTCTTTGCTTGTTTTGAGACTTAAATCTCCATACCCATTTGAATGCAAACTTATATTGGTATAAATTTCTATCTTTTTTACATGTTTAGCTAAAACCCCAATTCTTGGGGTGTGATTTTGTGAATATTGGTTAGATTATTTGTTGGGTCTTGCTTATTGATGATTTATTTGTTGGTTAGATGTGATTTCTTTTAGTAGTTGTGGTGGAACTTAATGAAATTGTAGTTGCAAATACGATTTCACCTTTGTGTTTTCGGCTTGCTCAAAAGAGAGGTCGTACAACTAAGACTACTAAATTGATGGCTGATGGGATTGGGTCGACATGAGGATCAGCTAGAGAGAGTGAACCCTAGTCCTTCTCTCACACACTCATCTCGAGAGAGTGAGTGGGCTAAGGCAGAGGAGGTTCTTTATGCGGCAACTCGGTGTTTGAGAGAAACGGAGTTGATTCGGGGTAAGTTGCTCGAGAGAGAATTTAACCCCACTATAGTTTATCCTAGTCACAAATATTCAATGGATTTATTATCAAAAGTATGTACCCAATAGTTAGTTTATCCCGTATTCCTATCACATCCCAAGAATCCCATCTCCTTGATTAGTACTCTTTGCATTTTTGCTGTTTTTGCTTACTTGTTACAAACCCCCATTGATAATTGACGCTCGCGTCACCCCTTAGATTTAACATGTTTATATTCGATAATGTTTTTAGCTATGACTAATTAGAACTTAATTTCATTTTTTCTATCAATTCTCAAAACCACTTCCTTGGGACTCGACCCCAAGCCCTAGTTGGGTTACTTTACTATTGTACGATCGTAGACACTTGCATTGGAAGTTGTGTCTTGATTACACAAACATCAAAATGGCGCCGCTGCAGGGGAGTGGTGTTGATTGAGAATTTTTAGTTTAGTAAGATTTTTGTTCTTCTTAGTCGTATCTTACTAAGTTTATTTTTAGTTTTGTTTTCTTTGAGTTCTTGTTTTAGGCAGATACCATGAGCATGGTTAAGGGAAATAGTAGCAAATTGGTTGAGACGAACCAAGAAGTTGAGAGGGACTTCAAGTTAACCGCATTGGTAACTCAGCTGAATGATTTAGCCACCAAAATATCAGAGGTGGAAGACCAGTGCAAAAGTCAATGGAGGTACATACCCCCGCATGAGAGGAAAAAGTTTGGAGACAGGGGGAACAATCGTGTCGAGGACACACTACAAATCATTCCCCAAAAGATCACCGAACAAGATCGAGTGTTGGAAGAGATGAAAGAGAATATTGAAATGTTGAATCAAATGATTGGCTTTCATTCTAGATCGATCCAGCTAATCAAGACACTCATGAGTTATGCAGTGCCTCCTCTCCACTCAAATGAACTATTAGGGTTACCTAGTAACACTAGGGCCAACCCCAATGATGGAGAGTGAGAGAGGACTTGCGTCGGGACACGACGTTAACTAAGGCGCTTCTTGGGAGGCAATCCAAGGCCTTAAATGCTTTATTTTTGTCTTAGAAAGAATGGTGTGTTAATTGTGCAGGTTAAAGTGTTGAAAGTGTGTGGAAATTGCGTTTGGCGAACTTCAAGTCCATTCAGGGAATCGCCGAACAGGTTGGCGAACCTGATGTAAATCGCTGTTTGGACCCTTACTTTGACTGAAGGCCCTATAAAACTTGGCGAGGTAAGTGATCACTCGGCGTGTCATCAAGTGGGTCGGTGAGCAATACTAACGTCGCCGAATGGGCGAGATCTGAGTAATTTTTATAAAGCCATAAGTTTAAACTTTCAACCTTTTTCATTGTCCTTCACTTTTGACCTGCGCAAAATCACACCTACTTAGTATTTTCAATATTTCCGCATTCGACAAGTATTTTAGTTGATTGATTTGTGCTCAAAATTGGAATACTTTGCTGCCTAGCATTTCAGTCTTGTTTTAATCGGCAGTAAAGGTTGGTTTTCGCAAACCCCGCATTTATTTTTGATATTTGAACTCTTATGGAAGTGATATTATCTGGTTTTCGTGTGCTAGCCCTCTCTGATAGGTTTAGATCGTTTGAATGCCGAGTTCAATTCATAGATTTTACCCATTTTATCTTGATTTTTGAACTACCTTTTGTTGCGCGTCGAAATGAGTTAAATTTCGTGGGGTTTTGCGTGCGTAGCGTTTAACATGGTTGAGTATTATGGGTTTGAGCTTAATTGTACTAGTGCATAGTTAAATTTTGTTTTCGGGGGTTGCGGGATTGAATTTGAGAAGATGGGTCAAATGTAGGCACGTTGGGTTGTTTGGCAAGCTAGGTCTAGCTCGCCGAAATACTTGGAGGTTTGCCTAATGAGCCCATCTCGCCTTTAAATTCATGCTTTATTTTTCTACATGCTAAAAATTTTAAGCCAATCCTGTCGGTGAGCCCAACCTAGCTCACCGAAGCAATTTGGCGATTCACCGATTTATTCAGCGAGTCTTTCTGCAACTATGTTTACATGAATTTGAGTTAGTCTGTCTAATTTTTCCCACTATAATTGCAGACATGGCTAGGTCTAAAGTTGCTGGGAGAAACATGCCACGCCAAGGGAAAACAAAAGGGATTACAATTAATGAGGATGCAGATACATCCAGGAGCCAGGCCATAAAACATTCCACAACTGGTGGAAAAGGCAAGGGCAAAGAAAAAGCCCCTAAGTTATCAGAAGCAAGCTCAACAGTGATGGCTTTTATACTAATGACCCCAACCCATATGAAAGTGAGGGTTTGGGTTCTGATGAGGATGACCAGACGGAGGCACAAAGGGCTGAGTTATGATCCAAAAAGCAGAACGATCCATCTAGGATCAGGAAGTCTCATCCCACCACTCCTAATCCTCCAGTCCCAGAGCAGACAATAGTGCTGGCACCTCCAGTATAGGGTCCTCCACCCAAGTCAATGAATAGATTAAAGGCTGAGGAGCTGAGGACGATTCTTGAGGAAAATCGTATGTCCGTAGATGGGGTTGTTGACAGGTATCAAGAGTTAATGGAGTGCCTGAGACACCACAAGTTCAAAATCTTCACCAGACCCCATGGTCCTTATATTCCAAACTGGGTAAGAGAGTTCTATAGTGCATACAGTACACTAATACCCCAGAAAAAGCAGCTAGCATCAGCCATCAAAGAAGTTGACTATGTGGTTGTTAAGGGCATGAGGGTGAAGTGTGATAGTGGGGCGATCAACACAGTCTTGGGCATGTCCATAGATATTAGGAATCACTGCCAGCACTTGATCAGAACGGAGAAGCTGGATGAGATTAAAAAGTGGTTAGCCCCACTAATTTCAGACGATACTCCAAAGTGGTTGGCGGAAGGAGCTCAGATTGAAAAGAAAGAATTGAACATAGCTGCAAGATTCTGGTTCGATTTTATTAGCAACACAATTATGCCGTCCCAGAATGAGTCAATCATACGCCTTGCCAAGGAAGCCTGCCTGGGTTGCATCATAGAGATAACTCAGATAAACTTCGGTACAATCATTGCTTCAGAGATACTCATGTGTGCAAGGCAGAGCCGGACCTCACTTTCTTTCCTAGTATTGATCACAGAACTGTGCAAACGAGCTTGGGTACCTCGAAATGCCAAGAAGGATGTGGAAGTGATGCCCACATCCTCTACTAATATCCGGAGGATCGAAGCCGAGTACCTTAAGGATCAAGCAGAAAGGAAGAAAGTTGGAGTTAGTGAACACAGAATCATCACCAGTAGAGGCATTTTTTCCTACTCCAGTCCCGAGGCCTTCATGTATATCAATTACCATTATTACTCATGCTGACACTCCAGGTTCTTCTGCTGCTGCAGCGGCTCCCAGACATACTGTTGTTGTTGTTTCCCGACCTCCACTCACCCAGGCTTCCCTACTTCGGATGGGACAGCTGGCCCATTCCACTGATTGTCAGGCTGCCGATCTAGAGGCCTCTATTCCGGGCATGATTCAGACTGCCCTCATTGACGCTATGACACCACTGAGAACTGCCATTGATGCCCTAGAAGCTAGGATAGTGGTGTGTGAGCGCAACCAAGGGGCCACGGAGGAGGTAGAACTTAAGGAGTTAAAGGATCAATTGAAAGATTTGTTGGATAAGAGTTTCATTAGACCGAGTATCTCACTATGGGGTGCTCCAGTGTTATTTTCTGGAGATAAGGATGGTTCTCTCCGGATGTGCATTGACTATTGGAAATTGAGCAAGGTCACCATTAATAATGAGTATTCTCTTCCAATAAATGAAGATTTGTTTGATCATCTCCAAGAAGCGAGTTACTTTTCTAAGATTGACCTCCGGTCAGTTTATCTTATTTGAGGATGAAAGAAAGTGACATCCCAAAGATGAGTTTTCAAATTCAATATGGTCATTCTGAGTTTTTTGTAATGACCTTTAGTTTGACAAATACCCAAGTGGCATTTACTGATTTGATGAATAGGGTCCTCAAGCAATATCTTGATATATTTGTGATTGTGTTTATTGATGATATCTTGATTTAGTCACGAAGTGAGGATGAGAATGTTGAGCATCTGAGGATTGTGTTGCTAATTGTCAAGGATCGTGAATTGTATGCTTAACATAAAAAGTGTGAGTTTTGGTTAAGGTCAGTTGCTTTCCTTGCCTATATTGTCTCGGGTGAAGGTATTCAAGTCGATCCTAAAAAATTGAGGTTGTTAAGAATTGACCTAGATCTTTGTTTAGTTCTGATATATAGAGTTTCTTTGGTTTGGCTGATTATTATAGAAGGTTCATCAAAGGGTTTTCCTCTATTGATTTTCCTTTGACAACACTGACTCAAAAGAATGTGAAATTCCTATGATTGGAAGTTTGTGAAAAGAGTTTGCAAGAGTTGAAAGAGAGACTCATCTCGACCCCTATTTTGATATTATCTGAAGGATCAGATGGTTTTGTGGTATATTGTGATGATGCACAAGAATGAGTTGAAAGATAAACTCATCTCGGCCCCTATTTTGACATTATCGGAAGGATCGTATGGTTTTGTGGTATATTGTGATGTTTCACGGGTTGTTCTTGGGTGTGTTTTGATGCAACATGGGAAAGTCATTGCATATTGTTCAAGGCGATTTGAAAGTGCATGAAAAGAATTATCCGACTCATGACTTGGAGTTAGCGGCGGTGGTGTTTGCCCTAAAGATTTGGAGACATTACTTGTATGGTGTTCATGTAGATATTTTTACGGACCACAAGAGTTTGAAATATGTGTTTACCCAAAAGGAATTGAATATTCTCCAAAGGAGATAGCGTGAATTGCTAAAGGATTATGGTATGAGTGTCCTCTATCATCCCAGTAAGGCGAATGTAGTGGTGGATGCTCTTAATCGATTATCGATGAGAAGTGTTGCTCATGTTGAGGAAGATTAAAACGAGTTGGTTGGTGATGTTCATAGGTTGGACCGATTGGGTGTTCAGTTGGTTGATTCCAATGAAAGTGGTATAGTTGTTTATAATCGTTCGGAATCGTCATTTGTGTCAGACATGAAAGCTAAGCAAGATCTTGATCCAGTATTAGTTGACTTGAAGAAGTCAGACTCCGAAAAAGCCATAGATAATTTCTCCTAAGTGGGACATGGTGTCCTTCAATATCAAGGTTGGCTATGTGTACCAAATGTTGATGAGTTGAAGAATTAGATTCTGATAGAAACTCATAGTTCTTGGTATTCTATTCACTCAGGAGCCACCAAGATGTACCGCGATCTGCATAAGGTCTATTGATGCAATTTGATGAAGAAGGATATTGTAGAATTTGTGGCTAAATGTCATAATTTTCAACAAGTGAAAGTTGAGAATCAGAGAGCGGGTGGTTTGGCTCAATGTGAGGAAGATTTGAATATGGACTTAATTATGGGTTACCTCGCACTCATCGAAAGTTTAATTCAATTTGGATCATAGTGGACCGAATGACAAAATTGGCTTACTTTCTTCCCATTAAGACTTCATTTTCATTATAGAATTATGCCAAGCTTTATATTAGAGAAATGGTAAGGTTTGATGGAGTGCCTTTGTCCATTATCTCTGATCGCGGTACTCAATTTATGTCTCAGTTTTGGAAGTTGTTTCAAAAAGATTTTGCTACTCAAGTGCAACTTAGCACAACTTTTCATCCTCAGGTTGATGGACAAAATGAACGTACTATTGATATTTTAGATGATATGTTGACAGCCTTTTTAATTGACTTCAAAGAAAGTTGGGATGATCATTTGGCTTTCATTGAGTTTGGTTATAATAATAGCTATCATTTTAGCATTTGGATGGAACCATTTGAGGCTCTTTATGGTAGGAGGTGCAAGTCTCCTATTGGTTAGTTTGAGGTTGGTGAGGTCGCTTTGATAGAAGCCGAGTTGGTGTATGAGGCTATGGAAAAGGTTCGACTTATTTATGAAAGATTGAAAATGGCTCAAAGTCGACAAAAGTCATATTCCGATGTTAGAAGAAGAGAACTAGAATTTGATGTTGATGATTGGGTCTACTTGAAAGTTTCACCCATGAAGGGTGAAACGAGATTTGTAAGAAAGGAAAGCTCAATCCCCGATATGTGGGCCCATATAGGATTTCGAGACGCACTGGCAAGGTTGCTTATGAACTCGAGTTGCCTAATGATTTAGCATCGGTACATCCAGTATTCCATGTCATTTTTGAAAAAGTGTGTTGAAGATCCGCCATCTATTGTTCTTTTGGAAGGTTTGGGAGTTAAACAGAATCTTTCTTATGAAGAAGTTCCGGTTGATATTTTAGATAGGAAAATCTTAAAGTTGAGAAATAAAGAAGTTGCTTCCGTGAAGGTTCTTTGGAGGAATCAATTATTTGAGGGTGTTACTTGGGAGGCTAAAACCAATATGATGTCCTGGTATCTTCATCTCTTTCCCTCTGCTCCTACTCTAGCTTAAGGTATTAGCCCCTCATGGTTCATTCTTTGTGATTCATGTGATTTAGTCATTCTCAGGTTTATGTATGCATGTACGTTCATGAAAACTTGATTTTTGATGTCATGACTTAGTTTGGGGTGATTCTCAATATTTTATGAGCATTTTTTGTATGAAAATTGCATTCATGTGGGGTTTTTAGTTTTTATCCTACTTTATTCATACTAGCTTGAGTCCCATTCGAGGAAGAATGTTCCCAAGGGAGAGATATTGTGACACCTCAAAAAAAGGAAAGATTGCATTGCAGATTGCAGGTCCGGTCTATGAGTCATGTTTACGAACAATAAAAGGTTCTAGGGTCCATATAAGGTAGTCGTAAAAATGACCCTTGATTTTTAGATCTCTGAAGTTTTCCTACAGACTACCAGAATGATCCGTAGGAAATGGTCATAGAAGAGGTCCTAGACTTAGAATAAAATTTTGACTTAGGGGTCTACAGAAGATTTTACGGGTCGTGGAAAATTTTATAGGTCGTAAACCTATCTTGTGGAACTTTATTTCAGACTTGGAAGGACTATGGTTCATAGGTTCTACAGTTGGACCTAAGGTCGATGGAACTTTGAACGGACCGTAGAAAGAACTCGTGGAAACTAGGTAGAATTTTAAGTCCCGGTATCAAGTTCTACGGACGACGAATACGGTATGTGGAAGTTTATACGGACCATAGGCCAGTCCATAGGACCCATTGATAACTCTCAAATGACCCTTCCACATCAATTAAAAAGTTGAGCAATCGTAGTCAATTAAAACCCAATAAAGAGGCGGGATCAAATGCCATAGGGAACAGTTTATTGTGGAGAATTCTGTATCGAGAGATTTGGACTTTAAATCAGCACATTTGGAATAGTAAGAAAAATTGGGTGGATGGTACCACCAACTTAATGTAAAAGTTTGTTATGAATTATCAGAATTAAACTAAAATTCGAACGAAATCAAGAGTTATCAAGCAATCTAGGGGTGTGGGGGATTGAAAGTCAATGTCATATAGGAGTAATTGTGTTGCTCTATAGCGATGTGCATACATGAATAGGCTAAGCCATCTTCAATGACGCTAATCATCTTTCGATATCAAAGCATCTACGCCTAGAATCTTCTTTCGGCCTCATCTAATGCCAATTCATAACAACTGAATACTTTATTTTATTCCTTCTTTCAAGAATAGGGCATTCAAATTGGACCCACAACCTCTCTTTCGAGCAAGTCAAAGACATCAAACCTAAATTGCTAGTATTGAACTAATTAACCACTCCAATTAATCTCTTTTGACCATCAACCGGAGATCGAAAGTAGAAATTAAGTTTCCAACCTTAAACCTTAACTTAACCCTATGGTAATAAGAACAAATTCATGCATTAACAACTACAAAATAGAGCATAGCACAATACCCACTACATTAAATTAACACCCAACCCTATTAGAGAACCCCATAGATCTTGGGGTTTTAGCCACCCATCACAAAAAATAAAGAAAGTATACCTTCCATGAAAGAAGCCATGGATAACTTGAAATCAAGAAATTAAGAGTCAACCCACTTTGTATTTCACTTCAAATTATCAAATTCAAGATTCAAATTGTAAAACTCCAAGAAGACTAGAAAAAGTGTTCTCAAAAGTAAAGTGTTCTTTGTCAAAACTTTCTTCTGAACTCAGCTACTCAAGTCTCTAATCAAACTCTATCATTTGGGCTATTTATATCTTCCAAAATTTGGCTAAAAAATCCACTTTATAAACAAATCAGCGACATTAGTCAGGCTCGCCTAATTCATTGAGGGAATCCCCCACCGTTCCCTAGCTCGCCTTTGTGATGATCTAGGCTTTAGTTTTTTGGACCTCATTAGACAAACTCGATTGAGTCAACCTTTCTCATTCGGTGAATAGTCGAGTACCACCTTAGTTAGCCATTCGAGCATTAAATTCTTACACACTATCAATTTGGGTGATGTGCTTCAGATCCTCCTTTCTCATTCGTCATATCGCTTTTTCTACTGGAGTTCACTAACCTTCTTTGGTAAGCAAAAGTGTTATGTGTTGTTAGATTATGTGATGTCTAGCTCAGTTGGCGATTTGCCCTTCATGCTAGGCGATCAACAATGTTCATTTTGCAATTTTTTATATTTTTGGCCATTCTTTCTAGCTTTAGTGCATGCCTTGTCCAATTGCGTTCATAGCTGCAAATCATCAATATTTGATTAGAAAATGACGAAGTCAAACATTGAGGACACCAATTATTGAGCTAAATGGACCTTAAATGAGTGCAAATCTACCACTCAACAACACCCCAACTAAAAATTTGGCTTGTCCTCAAATAAATCAAGAACACAATAAGGTCAATAATGATGTCTGCAACAGTATTCAAAGAGCGTTAACATGCAACCGCCATGGAAAGACTAATCTTAATAGTATGTTACCCTAAATCATGATTAAAAAAGCTTCAAATGATGACTAGCTAGTCTCAACACAAGCTCAAGCTCATTTTAGCTTTTTGACTAATACAAGAACATGTTTAAACAAATGCATTCAGGTACCCTAACATCAAGAACGATTCCATGCTCTCATAAAGTAAATCAACGAAGGTAATAGGAACCAATGCAACTCTCACTCTCTCAAAGGAGAAATACATGCAATATTTGTCCCATAGGTTTGTCCATATCTTCCAATCATCAAAAAACTTGCTTCATGTAAGATCTCAAGGGTCTTTCAGGCTTGTAATGGGGTTGATGGTTAAGGCATGGTCAATTTGGATTAGTGACTTTACCTTTCCAAGGCATTGTTGCAATCATCATCACTTCTTCTCAAGTTCTTTTTTTTCTTTTTCATTAAAGAACTCAAACATTGACTTTCTACTCAATTTATTTGGAACTCCCTTTTATTTCATTCACTTCTCTTTTTTTCATTTTCATTTTCACGAGCTATTCTCATCAAATTGATGACAACTACTCACACTTTCTTTTATAGGAAGGGATTCCTTATTTTGTAAGACATTCAGATTTGATCTCCATTTCTTGTTTCTTTGCCCTTCACTTGGCTCTCCTTGATATTTCCTGTTCACACCCCAACTTAAGCTTTTGAACATCGCAAACTTCAAAAAAGAGTTTTGGTTAGAACGTAAGGGTAGCTTTGGCTCAAGAGGCATCTTTCGATTGTCAACAAATAGGTTAGGCTAAATTGGTGTCAGCATGGATTCACACCCTCACAAGGTAGTCACAGTAGGCTTTATAGAAAATTTGGCTCAATCATTGAATTTTTACCTAAGATCATGTCCCACATTCACCAAGATTCATCCAATTGGATAAACGAGGAAAATTCTAAGACTCCACATGCATGTTTTCAAGTAAACCTCACCACACATGACACTTCAAAAGAACTCATATGTCATATCCCAGAAAGAAAAAATCCATACGTGTGATGTTCATTGCAGGCTCACATCCAAACACAACTAGTCAACAAAAAATTCAAAGGGATCATTCAAAAGTGTAACCACATCAATTTCATTCTCACAACATCAACACTATGCATCATGCTCATCATGAGTACTATTTAAGACATCGATATTGAGAAAAATTGATTCTCAAATTATATCAATGAAAACTTTAGTCATTTCACGATTTTGAAAACTCATAGGGGGTTGCATTTATCAAGAGAGAACGAAAAATGAAGTGAAGAGACACACTTTCCCAAAATAGAATCACTCGAATATAAAAAAAAAACATTAACTAAAAAAATTTAAAATACAAAATAAGTAAAATACAAGCAAAAGGGGAATATTGGCCTGAAGGCCCTCACCCCCCCCCCCCCCCCACCAAAAACAAATGGAAGTGTCCTCAATGCTAAGTAAAAGAATTCCTAGGAAGCTGAGATATAGATTCCCCCTGATAGGCTATGCCTGTAGAGCACTCTCTTCTAGAGTCTCTGATGGAGAAACCTCAAGTGGGGCATCTATGCTCCGAAATATGATTGCAGGAGGCGGAAAAGAAGGCTCGGCTTGGGCATTAGTCCCCGGCTCAACAATGGGAAGTGTGGGGGAGTCAAGACTGACTCCACTGGACCCAACAATTGAAGTCTCTCAGAGAGACCTCTCTAAGGTAGCCTAATTAATGACCTCCTCGATCTCGTGCATCTCTGTCAGGGTCTCAGCAATCCCATGCTCATCCTCCATCAACCCCTCCTCATCGGTCTCCTTAGCCAGCTCCTCATCCTCAGCATCCACATCTACAGCAACCTCAGGTACAGAAGAGGAAGGTGTAGCACTAGGCAACTCTAGTGTAGGGGCAGCAACATTGAAAGGGAAACATCGCCCCAAAGTTTCGAGATGTCTATTTACTGAATCTGGACCACCTCAGCCCTCAATGAAGAAACCTCAGTCCTAAGGGTGTCCAAAGCACTAGAACTACCCTCAGTATTCTTCAAAAGTGCTATCTACATAGTTAAATCCTCTAACCTCTAAGTGTGGCCTTCAATCATCTTCTCACACTTGACCACCTTCTCAGTTAGAGGACCCAAGGCTTTTTTGATAGCCAGGTAGAAGAGTCGTAGAAACTCTTTCTCAACCCAGGCAGCTCTAACATTCGCTGACTGGGAAAGAATGCCCATCTAGTATACAAGTGTCTAGGTCAAGGGAGGACGGGCAACAGAAGAAAGGTAAGGCCTCACACTGGCAGCAGTCATAGAAATAGAAGGTGCAGATGCAGTGATGGAATCACAAGTACCAAAAATAGATGAAGGAGTATGAATAAATGCTTGATCCACAAAAAGAGAAGGTGTGTTGGTCCCAAGAGTCAATGTGACAGGGTCAACCACTAGAGTGGAGTCTGGTGGTGGCATCTTCCTCTGAGTTGTATCATCTCTCAAACACTCTGCCTCGATACTTCAGATATCACTGAATGAGGCTAGTGCGACTCTCACATTTGTAGCACCCCTGAAGGGGACTCCTACCCTTTCACATAATTGTGTGATCAAAACTGGAAACGGGAGAGATGTTTGCTCCTGCTTCACCCTCATAAGCATCTCTGAAGTAACAATGGCACCAACATGTATGTACTCTCGATCTATTATGGTGCCCACCAATATCGCCTTGTCATGGTGAAGAAGATACTTATTGTGGGATGGAATAAAGTTGTTGCTGATGGAGCCAAACCAGTATCTGGCCACTACATTTAAGTCTTTCTTCTCTACCTTAGCACCATCCATCATCTAAGAAGGAGAAGAATCTGAGATTAAGGGTGCTAACCAACCCTTAAGAGAATCTAGGTCATGGCACATCTGGAGAGAATATAGCTCATCTGCAAATGTTGGCATATTTAGGGAAGTATTAATAGCTCTTTCATCGTAGCAGACTTTCTTCCCTCTCACCTCCACATCTTCAAGTTGCATACATGTTGTGACCTTTTGTTTCTTCAGAAGGGCCTGAGCAAATGCCGCATAGAACTTTCTCACCCAAGAAGAGATTTAGGGGCTCCTATATCTTGTAAAACCTTCAAACCTATGGAACTGAATTGCATCCTAGATGGCTGGGCAGTCACTCATCACTTATTCTATGGAAAGTCATATCTCCTCAAGTATGGTCCATTCTCCTTCTGCTTTGAGCCTATTTAAGGCTCTTGGAGTTACAATTAGGAGAACTCTGGAGGTCAATGCCTATGCAAATGAGGTTTGAACCAACTTATATCTAATTTCCGTCCTCTTCCTCACCACCCTTGGTTGTGCCCTGCCTTTGGTATATAATTGTGAGGTGGATTGTCGACAATTCTGAGCTTCATATGGTTCATTAATGGCTCAGTATCATAGTAGACCACATTTTTACCCTTAGATCTAGCGATCACCTGCATGGTAAACATTAAAGCACAAGAATTATGAAGGTAAGTTGAAATGAAAGAATTTTGAATCAAGTTTGAAAATAGTCCAGGGGCTCACCTAATGGGAAGGCGTATCACCTAACCAGATCGGCGAGCTCCGCTGAGCTCACCTAATTAGACAGTAACACAAAACTAATGGATTAAGCACACAACGCATATTCAATGCCTACTCAGTGATTCACTGAGTTAATTTTAGTTGGCTAAGACAAGTCCACCCAAACTCATAGTGCAAAAGGGAAAGATATAAGAATCAAGGGCGATATCTTCTTCCACTCGATGATTCGCCAAATAAGTTCGGAGGACTAAGACAATCTCGCCGAATGGAACAATACCCAAGGCCATGCATAAGCTCAAGAAGGCGAGTTGGGTCTTACTTGGCGACTCGCCTATCTTTCTTGGTGATATATGACAAGTCCACCAAACAGGAATTCTCACCTAGTGCCTATATTTTGAATACAAATCCAACATGCACAACAAATACGAGTTTTCCCCAAAAAATACAATCCACCTATATGCTTTTACCCATAGGTACTCAGATTTCCTCCATTAAAACATGCTTAAAGGGACATTTAGTTGAAACCAAGCTTTATGCACTTTTGAACATCATTCTTTAAAAGAGTTGGAGAACATAAGTCATTAAGAACTCACATATAGTTTATCAAACACAAGGGTAACACATCAACAAAACATAGTCTCCAAACATAGTCATAATGCATATATCACTCATTACAAGACATGATACTCATGCATAGTCAATATCAAGGTCATTGCATCATAATAGAGTAATCACATAAGTAACCCTAGGTTCTACTTGTGCAATGCATAGGTAGGGTCCATAGTCCTACCTACACTAAGTATTACCTTTGAATCACCATGCTCATACTTATCATACATTACTCTTATCCATAGGTCATATACATAGTAAGGTGACATTCACAAACATTAGTTCATATCAAGAAAAGTCAATCATTAACATAATACAATTAAAGCATGCATTATTCATAATCTTCATAATAAGATAGAACAACACCATTAAGGCATAGTTCATACAACATGTTCATATCATACATCTTAGTCATAATTCAAATAGTCCATATCATAGGTAAATCATCTTCATAATGATCATACATAACATAGCTTCAACATACATAAGTCATAATCATCATAATCATGAGAGAACACTACTACAACCATCCCTTAGGATCCCACAAGTGCAATGTGCAAGCGAAGTCCCATACCCTCCCTTACACTATGTAGAAACCCTTAAGAAAGCCCTAGTAAGAGTTCACACCTTTCATACCTTCATTTACTTTTACATTAGGGAAATATTGCAATTACCGACATAGACCATGAGAGCTACATGGAATCCGGTGTTCTACTCCCACACCGAAAAGAGAGGGTTAACACTTGCCTAAAGTGTAACCATTCATATATAGCTATCTAGGTGGATCCACTAAGCTAGAGTCCTATGTGGGCACATAGTTAAGGGTCAAGGAGATTGCTTCTAGAAACCCTAACTTACTATACGTGGGGGTTTCCATCTCATGAGACAACACATACCGTGGATAATCCGGACTTGCTAAACGTGAGAAAACCCATGTGGGGAGATGGACTTACTAAACGTGAGACCCCCATCTCATTTACATGGCCTTTCGGTGCTAAGCATTTAATTCCCTTTTGTAATCATCTTTAGTCATCACATAAGTTCACATTAGCCTTTACTAGACTCATATGTAGACATCTTACTATAATAGCTCATATGTGTTCATAAGTGAGTAACAATCCTTTCACCTTAGAAACACTTAGCAAGTGAGTAAACCTTTCACTTTACATTACACTATAATTATGAGAACTACCTTTCATTCATATAGCAATCATACCATAACATACATACATACTTCATAGCTAATTCAAGTGTAGAGGGTTAAGGATGAAGAAACTAGGTCATCAACACTACAACAACACATTAGGTATAGCATCATTACAATCTAGGTAATTCACCTTTTAAAGTAGTCATTAGTCTTTACATTACCATTTAAGGTCATATAGAATACCTTTAGGGGAATACCCCTCATATAGTCATAAAAGCTCAAGAGTTCATATATGAGAAAACCTTTCATCAAGAACCTTCATCATGTGAGAATGACATTTCACATTATCATACCATGCATAAGTAGACTAGTTTAGAGTACAATTGAGGAAACCTTTCAAGAGACTCACATTCATTACATTAGCAATAGCTTCATTCATTCATGTATGTGTGTACATGTGTGAGAAAGCCTTTCACATAAAACACCTTTACTCATAGCATGTTCATATTGTGTTAACAAGAATTACCTTCAATTCAACATAACAACAACAATACCAACATCTCACAACATTCATACTTGCATTGCATCTCATCATAACATGCTCAATTACCAACTAGGGTTAGAGGGAAAAGGGAACCATCATCCAACTTCATCATACATGAATTAAGCAAGTACATTCAACAATACATAAAGAATCACATTTATATCTTCTCCTCATAGCCTTGAAGGCCCCATTCAAGACTTAGCCCTAATTCCATAGTAATCATACATAATTTAGGGTAATATCATCATACAAACATGAATTACATAGCATCACATTCAATTCATAACCTTCAATCACTATTCAACACAACTAGGGTTAGAATTGGAGAAAGAAGGGGAAACATGGGTCTCATGGGGGATTCTTCAAAAATCACCAACACTACATGAATTCATCCATAATTGTTCATATATCATCAATCAAAGTCAGTTATAACAACAATTCAACATTTATAAAGAAGACCCACGCTTTTGGATTGTAATCTACAATTTGGGGGATTTTGAAAACCATCTTTGGAAGGACCTCTTGGGGAAAGGGATCCCAAGAGTGAAGAGCAACCATACCTTATTTAAACCCTATGAATCTCGTGTGAAACCTCCCATCTACAAGCTCTTGCTAAGCTCCTTCCAAGTTCTTCAATGGAGTCTTGAGTTGAGAGAGTTTTGAGAGAGAGAATTTGGGAGGGAAAAGAATTGGGTTAGATTTGGGTATTTAAATTATAATGGGTTAATGACTTAGTTTAGGGTCTTATTAACTATTTATAGGAGGTTATTTAACCACTTAACCGACCCCCTAAGCCCTTAATTAATCAACTAACTTAATTCCCAAACCCCCAACTTAAAGCTAAAAGTCACAAAACTAGTAGCATCTACGGACCCCAACCTACGGACCATCGTTTGATCTACCGTCCAAAGTTTGGGTCCGTCGATTGGACCTGGGACTGACAGTGCTTCACTATTTCGGCCATAACTTTTTACTCCGAGATCGTAATTGGGCAAACTCGGTGGCGTTGGAAAGAGAACTCAGAGACCTTTCATTGGATAGGTAGTGGACCACCTAATTCATTTTGAGCTATGAGATATGACCATTTAAAGTTGACCCTCACTCCTAACTTAAAACTAAAAACTGTTTTTAGGGGACTGTTTTGAGGGTCTTGGTTCTAAATGAATTCATGACTTAGCTTAAGGTCTTGCTAGCTTATAAAGGTGAGTAATCAACTAGCTAAACAACCCCTTAATCCCTTAGTCAATTAACTAACTTAATCCCTAATCACCAACTTAAGACTAGAAGGCTGGAAATTGGCAGCACCTACGGCCACCCACCTACGGACCGTAGGTAGGGTTACGGCCCGTTCTGTGCTCTCGTCATTTTGTTCAGAGGCTCACTTTTTGGGAGCCAAGCCTCCCAAGACTAAGTCCCCACCTACGACCTAGACCTACGGTCCGTAGACCAGTCTACTAGCTGTAGATGGGTCTCGTAGGTCCTGCTGTCTTTTTACAGCTTTAGGGTAGATATTGGGGTCCTCCTCAAGGACCCCTTGGGTGGTCATTGGGAGGTCGTACCCAGTCTTTTGGACCCTAAACATGTCCATCTATGAATAAGAGTCACTCCTATGGGTTTTAGACCTCAAACAACACACCAAACACCACGACAAGACACTAGCACCAAAGACTAGTTTCCGGACGTCATGGTCGTTTCTTGACATTTGACCTCTAAAGTCACCAAACTAACTTCAATAGCCATTTTTCATCATTTAAACACGGTTCCAACCATAAACTAACATGTGAGGCTCTAGGTCAACCTACTAGATTCAGTCAAGCCTTAGCTAGGTCTTACTAGTTTCGTGCGGGGTGTTACAATAGAAAAGAGTCGCCACTTAATTTTTTTAAGAAATTAAGAAAACTTAATTTAAAAAGATTATAACAGATAAAATCTTTATAAATTTAGAGAAAACGGGTAAGAAGTTTTCATTTACACTTCAAGAAGGTTTTTAAAGCAATTGAAGTGTCCGCTAACACGCGGTTATCCTACGAATTGACTAAAACATTTTGACCAACTTTGAAAAAATATTTAAAGGAATAAAATCCATTTGAAAATAATTGAACTTAAGCTTTCGAAATAATTTAGAAAGGAAAGTAAGCTTTGTCAAAAGTGATCAAATAAAGAAAGCCAAATAAATGAGATTTGTTTAAGTGAAATAAATTATCATAATAAGAAATGGCTCATCTTTAGGAAATTTAATTAAATTAACCAAACAAATAAAGGTTAGAGCTAATACAATCAAGAGCAACTTACAAAAATAACTATATTTATAGGGTTAATGAATACCAACAGCTATAAGTATGTTGTTTACAATAAATGACTACAATTTATATCACTTTTTTGCTGTATTTTTGTATAGTTTTTTATCTTTTTTATTTATACATTAATACATCTTTAAGTACAACAAACTAAATAAGGAATTGACTCTAAATATAACCCACTATCCTTACATTACGCCCATACAACGAGCAACTTTTCATAATTAACTTTATAACTAAAAATTACTTATTTAAAGACATATCAGGTCATATTCTTTATCAGTTTAACAAAAATTGTGATACATCATACTCAATTTTCTTGTTGTCTCCATATTAATTAAAAACAATTGTTAATTCAAGTTTTTGTATGTAAGCAAATTGTTGAATTTGTGAATGAAGGTTAAGTATTTCAATTTTGAATAGGTGAACTACATGGCAATAGATACACTAGTTGTTAAACAAAAAATGAATACACCAATATAGAATACAATGAATACATTGTTGTTAAACACAAAAATGAATACCTTGGATACAACTATACTTGTATTCCCAAATTAATTTTTTATCTTGGATATAATACTTATCTATCTAGATATAACTGTATTCACAAATCAACATTTCAACTTGTGCTTATATAACAATACAAGTATCTATGTATATAAATATGGATACATTTCAACATTGTTGTTAAGCAAAAATATGGATACATTAGACAAACGAGCCAAAAAGATACAATTTGTGGGTATCAAATTGTATAAGTATGGATACATTAGACAAACGAGCAAAAAAGATACAATTTGTGGGTATCAAACTGTATAAGTATTCTTCTAAATAAAATTTTGGAAAGGCCAACAATATAGTATTGATGTATCCAACTATACTTGAATTCCCTAATCAACTTTTTAAATTTGACAGAGTACTTATGTATTCAAATATAATTTTATCCACGCATCAACAGTTCAACTTGTGGTTATACAATAATACAAATGTCTATGTATATGAGTATTCTACTATATACAAAATTGACAATCAAAGAACCCTCAATCTCTTTTTTGTTCATGTTCTTCTTGTACTCATTTTTTAACAACTATATACATACGAAATCAAATTTTCTGACAATTTAAATACAAGAGGACAATCCATAATGACAATGACACACAATACATGTGTTGAGAACTTGAGATAGATAAGTAAATGACATTAAACTAAAAAAATAAAGCATACAAATCTCAATTTCTTTTTCCTCGTGTTCCTGCACCCACTTGAATCAATATTGTTGACTTTTCTCCTTTTTTAATATTAGTTTTCACTTCGGAACCTTTTTTCCTATTTACTAATTTTGGTGTTCGATTTCTTCAAGCTGATTTAAGGGTATATGGTCATTAACCTTTTTTGTTCTTCTTTCGTTCTCCATTGTAGCAATAGAGCCTGGATTTTTGGCTTGTTGTTGAGTAATACACAAATCAAAAGAAGGTAGTTCATCCAACAATTTGTCAAATAAATGTATACCTCTAGTAACCCTCCTCGGAGTATCAATTTCAGCCATTGAAAAGGATAAACAAATTCTTGAATCAAAACTCTATGAAAATAGAAGAAAGTGTAGATGTGTAGATATATAATGCTCATAAAAACTAGATAAATATGCAATTAGAAGATACCTGATGAATACAAAATCACAAAAATCGCTCCTGCAGTGATGTAAAGGATCTTGAATTTGAATGAATTTGGGGGGGGGGGGGGGGG
>JAJOOE010005594.1:0-63009 GCA_036250405.1 Solanum raphanifolium | reverse complement strand
ATTCCTTTACTACATCATTAGTCATAACCCATTTAGTTCATATCATAGGTAAACCACCCTCACAACCCCTTCACAAGCTCACTTGTGCAATGTACACATGGAGTCCCATACCCCCACACATACTAAGCAAACCCATTAAGAAGTCATAAGTGTAATTCACATGCATAAACATACTTCATGTCTTGACATAAGTAATGTCAACCTTAACATGCTTTCATATTAACATACATACACCATAGTCTTCATTACATTAAGAGCCTAATCATAACCTCCCTTAGAGTCCACTTGTGCAATGCATAAGTAGGGTCCATAGTCCTACCTACACTAAGTAACTCTTCGAGAAATCATGACTAGAGTTCATAATCTTATCTTAGTTCATTTCTTAAATTTCGGGAGACATTGCCATAACCGACATAGACCATGTGAGCTACATGGAATCCGGTGTTCTACTCCCACACCGAAAAGAAAGGGTACTACTTGCCAAAGTAAGACCTACATATATAATAGCTATCTAGTGGATCCACTAAGCTAATACCTACGAGGGCACATAGTTATGGAACAAGGAGATTGCTACTAGAAAACCTTGACTTACTAAGCGTGGAGGTTTCCATCTCATGAGATAACATCTATGTTGGGAAGCCGGACTTGCTAAACGTGAAGGTTCTCTTGTAGGAAGCCAGACTTGCTAAACGTGAAGCCGCCACTCTCATTTTTCATGTTCACTCGGTGCTAAGCTCCAACTCCTTTTTAAACATCTTTAAGCCTTTATTTAACATTAGTTCATAAAGTAGGCTTTAGGGACTTAATCCCTCATATCATATAGCTCAAAGGTTTCTAAGATGAGAATGACCTTTCATCATAGAACCTACATTATGTGAGAATGACCTTTCACATAATCATACCATATTCATAACATAGTTAGTTTAGAGTACAATTGAGGAAACCTTTCAAGAGACTCACTTTCACTAGATTATCATAAACCTTATTCATTCATTCATGTGTGTGTGTACAGATGTGAGAAAGCCTTTCACATAAACACCTTTATACAACACATATTCATACCTACCTTGCTAATCATACACTTTGCATGCATAATAAGATGTAAGGGTGCATATAAGAGTTAACCTTTCAATAGACACCATAACACATCATATTCATAGCTATACATGTAGAGTGTGTGTGTGTATTGGTCCTCATAGTGACATATTAGCAACAACATTGATATTGAGTGTTCTTCCCTTAAAGGGATCACAACACATCACAATGTCCCCAATTCATGAGCAATTCACATATAAAGCCCTTAGGGATTCTAGACCACACACCCACACTTCATCATAGGAGACCAGGACACATTCAACATTGAATAGGTACTCCTAACATGTATATGATCAAACATTCATATAGGGGTCATATATGTAGGGGTCATTCCACAATAGTACCTAACATAATCAATCATGTAGACCACACCTTATGCCTAACATTATCATTCACATTATACTCCTCATCATCAACACACTTTAAACATCATGCTAGCATTGAGGATTTCATACATAACCTTCATAGCATAACTTCATAAACATATGCATCATAATCATCAATTCACTTCACATCTATTGCCTTCAAGGCCATGATCTCAACATGCATAGATAGACAAGAAGTGAACACCTCCACCATAAGCGGATCAAACCACACAACATCAATTCTCATACTATAGACTAGAAGTTAGGTCAACTTACCAAATCTCCAAGCCATGATCACCATGGATCAATCCTCAACAATTCATAATCAATTGACATAGGTAGCAATAGGAATCAACAATGTAATTCACTAACATAAACATAATCTAAATACAATTCTATAAACAAAGGGATCAACCCATAACTTTGCCCATAAGGCCATAATTCTCAACTCATCAATATACCAACAATTCAACATGAATAAGTATAGGTAATCATAGGAAACAACAATACAATCTAATCTAAACATAATTTCACCAGTAGAGATCATATTCACAAAGACCCACCTCACATGCCGCTAATTTTCGAGAATTTGGGGATCATGGGTTCTTTAAGAATTCCTTTGAAAATTGTCTTAAAAACATTAATTCCACATTAATTCATCAATAGAATAATTTAGAAAATCGTTTGACAAGGAACCCATGTTTAGATTGAAAATTGGGGATTTTGGTCTTTGAATCACTTTTGAAAATCTTTGATAGAACTCCTTGAATGAGAGGTTATTCAAGAATCAAAAGTCACCATACCTTAATTATTGAATACCCATGAAATCGAAGAAGAAATCAGTTGAAAATCCATCTTCTAGCTTGAGCTTCATCAAGGTCTTCAATGGGGTTTTTGAGAGGATCTATTTTGAGAGGGAAGGGTCAATTTGAAGAATGGGGTCTCATTTTAGGTTTTGGGGTTTTAACCAACTTAAAATACCCTAAAATAGGTAGAATAACCGATTATAATAATTCCCCAAACTACCCAAACTACCCCTCACTTAGTTGGACCTTTTAAACAAGTCAAACTTGAGTTTTATTTTCGCAGATTTTGTCAGGAAACAAGTTCGCGACGCGGAGGTGTTCCCACAAGTTTTTCATAAATTAAATCCGAGACAGTAGAGTCCACGACATGTCTGCGATGCAGACCAAACATTTGGCCCTTGGTGGAGCTAGTCCGCGACGCGGACATGCTCCCTCCAAGCATAACTTCAAGCTTCCTTGGTAGCTTGCTTGGCCAAGGTTGGGGTCCTCCTCGGGGACCCTTAGGGTGGCCCACGGGGCGTCGTATCCAAACGTTTCGACCCTAAAAACATTTACTAAGACACTAGGGTCATATCCACTGATTTTAGACTCCAAACAACACATAAAAACATGAACAACATACTAGAACACACCAACACGTAAAAGACTGGTTTCCGAATGTCTTGGTCGTCCCTTGATGTTTGACTTCCAAACTCTTTAAAATTGACTTAAAAGGCTATTCTTCATTATTTTGACAAGTTATTAATGCATAAAACTCATGTGAGGCTCTACTTTATCCTACTTCATTTTGAGGGTCGTTACAGTTGAGTTGGTATGAAGCTAACTCCACACGCTCAACATCGGCAACACGCATAACCTCAAACACTTTCTGCAATTCCTCCACAAAGTTTTCTGAATCTTTAGTGACAGTTGACCCTGTGTAATCTAGAGGATTCATTTTAAAGAACTCACGGATCCTGGATGTATCAGCCACATCCTGACGAAACACTAGATATCAACTCGATATGTATAAAAGTACAATAAATAAAATTTTTACTCTTATTTGGGAGATTTTCTAACCGACAACTTTCACTATGAGATACGTAATGATACATGGTCTCGCCCACGCTGCTAGAACTGTACTATACCTTGTTGGGGGTATAGAACTCCTCAACTAAGTGGATCCACTAAGCTATGCTTAAAAGCTATAAGGACTCATCTAAAAAGTATGACCCTTTACCCATGTTGGCATACATGGTTTATGAGGACAAGTTGTCTAAACTTGTCCCCATATGGGTGCTCAATACTACTCCAAATAATATATATAACTCATGCTCAAATATTTTAAAACATAACTCTTCCTTAATTTGAGATTATTACTCAAAAAATCCTCTTAAAAGGGGTAATACTCTGAAACTCCTCTTAACTTGTAAACTAATTTAGAAATTGGTATTTCTCTCTTTTAAATGTAAAAGTATTACATAATCGGGAATACTTAGTTCCCTTATACTCCCTTTGAAACATGAAAAAAAACTCTCATTCTCATACTCATTTACTCAAGTCTTGTAACAAGTTATAGATAGTTGCAAAAGACTTCTTAAAAGGACTTTCTTGAACTTTCCTCTTTACTCTATCTTGATTGGAAATGTGAATTTAAGATCTATGATTAGGATATACGATCTCTCAATGATTAATGAAGGCTTAGACAGTTTATAATAAGAAGTGAGCAAATCGTAACAACCCTCTTAGTCGTTTTATATATTTTACCCATTTTTATAAGTTTAACCCTTTTAATAGCTTTTATAAATAATTTATGATTTGTGAGAATGAGTGATATAATTTTCAAATTTAATAAATGATTATTTTGTTGTCAATGATAAAGGAAACGACAAAAAAGTAAAATGATCTAAGCCCTTAATAATAATAATAATAAAATAATAGTAATAGGTTAAAGTTGGTTGCTGCTTTACAACAGTAGTACGCAGAAACAGAAAAAATCTATAACGTACAGGAGAAAAAGAAAGGAATGGGAGAAAAGAAAAGGAAAAAGAGAAGATAAAAATAGAAATTTCATCCTAAAACATCAATGTAATTATTCTCATCCTTTTAATTTTTTTTTTATTTCACTATGAACAATTTTTTGGTGTAGAAACGTGTATAATTTATACTGATTTAAGAAAATATAGGTCTAAGGTTCTTAGAAAAAAATCTTTATTTTAGGGTTGAATAACGGTCCATTTTCGCTGAAATTTTGCATCCGAGTTTGTTTTATCATGGGTAAACATAAGCTAAAAGAAAATTTCAGATTCAAATTTGGTGCTCAGATGACTTTTTGACCCGAATTTTGAGCCGAACGAAATATAGTAATATGTGTGTCATTAGATTTGTATTCTTACAAGGATTACATATTTGATATGTTGGAAAGACTTTGAAGCTTTTCAAAAAGTAAAGGAAAAATCTTAAAGAATTTGTGGAACATGTTCATTGTTTGAGGTACGTTAAGACTTCCTAGACTTCGTTGAGGAAGGTTTTCTAATTAAAAATATTCCATCAAATAGACAATGGGTAAGGGAAAAAGATGGGGGTCTCGTACCAATGGTGTGATGGACATTGGTACGAGTACCGGTGTTATTAAAGGGAAAGGTTATTACTATAATATTATATATTATAATTCGTGAATGCCAAAGCATTTGGGCATTAGCTGATGTATTTAGTGACTTGATTTATTTTGTGCGGTTGTGTTTCTTTATTGAACAATTATATTTGTGATAATTGAGGTTATTATATGTCATAGTTGCATTTGATTTATTGAGATGCATCATCATCTCCTTTTATTGATATCATATTGTGCACATGCATTGACATGAAATTGGGTGTGAGTAAAAGTCTAACACATAGAGATTGTTCGTGTTGAGATCGAGCTATGATTATAATTTGGGCACGTGGAGATGTCTGTGCGATTTTTTTCTTGATTTTATGATAGTGCATTGAGATCGTCTGCATAGACATGTGGAGATTGTCCCTGTCGGTATATGGACCTCACAAGCCCCCCATGGTCATGAACTCTCGATGTATTTCCAAGGAGTATCATGTCTATACGGTTGAGAGAGTACTTGTCATATGAGGTATATTATTTCATGGTGTCACATTGCCTTACATCTCATTACATCCCTCATTCTTATTGATTATGTGTTTTATTGGTGGTTGGATATAACGTGACATTTAATTATCCCTATTGATGAAAAACTTGGGTGATAACTATATGTGAACTTGTAAAATCAAAGGATTATTTTCTTTTATAATCCTGTTAGTACTTCTTCGTTGTCGGTCAATGAGATATACTGGGTATACATGGTTTCACACTCATACTACACTTGCTGCACTCTTTTGTGGTGTAGATTGAATCAAATTCGAGCGCATTTCGTGGTGCTTTTAGACTTGAGTTTTGAATTATATTGAAGTTGTGGTGAGCTACTTCGATGTTTCATGGTCCACACCTCTCTCTATATCTTTAGTTATCATTTTAGTTTAGTATTTAGATAGGATATTCCTTATGTTTCAGCTTGTCATTTAGTTCCAGACTTATATCATAGTTTAGAAGCTCTTGTACTTATGACACTAAATCTTGGAGTCGTATTTCAGTTTTTTGCATTTTATTTAATATACTTAGTATGTAAGATATTTGCTTGCTACTTACTTTTCCATATTTTAAGTGGAATTGGTTAACTTATTGGGTTGGCTCGGTTGGGAACATAGGTTCCATCGTGACTTGTGATTTTGGGTCGTGACAAATTGGTATCGAAGCCCTAGTTTCATCAATCTCACGAGTATAAGAGCTGAGTCTAGTAGAGCCTTGCGGATCGGTGCGGAGAAGTCCGTTACTTATCTTCGAGAGGCTATGGGACTTTAGAAAACTTATATTATTTCATTCCTTATCATGCGTAGTGGTTCATTTTAAGATCTAAACTTCATTCTTTCATTCTCTCACCAATAGTGACAAGACGTTCTCGAATTCATAGGTCAACGATATTATTGACGTTACGTGGTATGGTGTAAGATGTTATGATGTGGTTAGAAAAATTACTAAGTAATAAGAGTTTCAACGTTGAGAATGTTGGGCATAGTATAGATGATTTGTCTGAGGTGTGATTTGGAAGAAACTACTTTAAATGAATTCAAATTTATTACAACAGTCTTATAATACATATGTATTAATGGCAAGTCAATAATTGAGCAACAAAATGGTTAGATATTAATGTCTTAAAGACAAGAGTAAGCTTGGGAGGTGTAACACCCCGTATCAGAAAACAGACCTTCGTGCAGATTTCAAGGAGTTGCAGGTGCAACCCACGATTACTACCCACAGACCGTAGGGTGACCCACGGCCCGTGCTGGTGGTCCGTGGTTCACAACTGCGACCCTCTCCTCAGAAACCCCCAGAAATTCCTTTAAGGGTCAACCTACGGCCGGACCTACGATCCGTAGGCCAGGTCACGGTCCGTGGTCCTGGTCCATGGATCAGACCCAGGACACCAGTAGCTCCTCCCCAGAAGGCCCAAAATTTTTGACTAAGTCCTGACCCACGCCAGGACCTACGGACCGTAGGTAAGATCACGGTCTGTGGTCTAGGGCCACAAGTCGGACCCCTAAAATTCAGCTCCCAGTCCCAACTGACAGTTGACTAGTATAGACCGTCAGTCTATCGACAGTCTGTCAGTTCCGTCCGTCGGTGACCCCGACAACTTTTAAGTCAGTGGTCGTTTGGTCATTTTCTATTTGGTTGGACCCCTAAACTACGTCGTTTTAACCCTAAACTACATACTTTTGGTCAATTTTAGCCTAGCAACATAACTAGAACTTACCTAAGTCAAATCATTCTTCAGAACTTAGAATAATTAGAATGCTAAGACGAGAAAGAAGTCAAGAACCCTAGTTCAAGAACACAACAAGATTCCACCAGTTCCAGCCCCGAAATCGAAAGATTTCTCCGTGGAATTCGTCACCAGGTATGTGGGATTTCACTAGTGGGCTCCTTTCACCCATTAGGTCCCTAGATTTCAGTTAGATTCTTGATTCCTTATTATTAACTAGACCTAGGGTTTCTAGACCTTCAGTAGATTATCATGAATTAGTTATTTAAATGTTCCAAATCAGATTATCATGTTATTACTTGGTTTCTAGCATAAATTTCAGAACCCTAGCTATGTAGTTCTTTAGTTCTTGAATTACATATGCTAGGCCAGATATTTCAATACTTTAGATATACATGCCTCAGTCTTGAATGTGTCATTATTAGTATATTAATGTGCATTCCTAGTTTGCATGTCAGTTTTGAGCTATCTAGTATATTATAGAAATTCAGTCATGATGTGTTAATTATATAATCTATTGGGAGTATCAAAATACCGAGTTGGACTAGGGTCAGTCACCCATATAGTCCCAAAACTACGAGCCACATAGGTTGTAAGTTCCCTCTGTGGGGATCATTTAGTGATCACACGAGACATGCCTTTATACCTGTGGCAAGGTATATTAAGTCCTCTCGATAGCGCATATACATCAGACTCCACTTTTAGCTCATGTGGTTTTATTGTCGGTTATTGGTAGCTCCCACAGTTCAGTCAAACTCCATTGCATTGACCACATTTTAGTATAGTTAGTATTCAGTCTCAGCATGTTATAAATTTGGTCATTGCATCCAGTTAGTTCAGTATTCAATATATATATATATATTATCATGTTCAGAATATATCCTTGCTTTATTGCTTGTTCAGTTATATGTTTATTTCAGCATTACCCTATCCTGCATGCTCAGTACCTTCCAAGTACTAACGCGTACTCTGCGCTAGATCTTCTCGTGATATAGGTTCAGGTTCTTAGATTCCAGATCACGCTTAGATCGGTTCCTGATCTCCAGTTCAACAACATCAGTGGTGAGTCCTCATTCTTCCAGGACAATAGTCCTGTTATCTTTCAGTTTTCAGTCTTTTAGTTTCTGTTTTGCTCGATTTAGCTGGGGCATGTCCTTGAACTTCTAGTCAATTAGAGGCTATTATCAGACATAGTTAAATTCAGCCTAGTATTTGAGTTTGATATTTCCTTTGTATTAAACTGTAAGATTTGATATATGCAGTTTTAGTATACGGGTATTCCCTATCATTTCATATTTAGTTTATGATTAGCTTCTACATCAATTATTATTATTCTTAGTATGCTCATGTCATGCCAACAGGGTTAGCTTGGGGTCACTTGTGATCCTAGGTCCCGTGTCCGCGTCTCGGGAGTTGCTCGGGGCATGACAAACTTGGTATTAGAGCCCTAGGTTTAAGTGTCCTAGGATGTTTGAAAATCCGCACTAGGTAGAGTTCTGTTCTTAGTTGTGTAGTGCACACCACAACTAACGAGAGGGAGGCTACAAGGTGTTTTAGGAAAAAACTTCATTTTCTTGTTACTCTTATCGTGCGCAATGTATGATCTAATTCCGTTCTAACTCGACGTTCTACATTTCAGTCATCATGCCTCCTCGTAGAGCTAACGGCAGGAATGTGATTGCCAGGAACGCAAACACAGCTCCTCCAGTCCCAGATCAAGAAGTTTCTAATGCAGGGTTCCAGAATACCATTCAGATGTTGGCTCAGAGTGTGGCCAATCAGAACAATCAGCAGGCTCCAGTTCCAGCAAATGTTAATGTTGGATCAGCTGCAGCCAGAGTGCGAGATTTTGTTAGGCTGAATCCGCTAGAGTTCTTAGTATCACAGATTGGTGAGGATCATCAAAACTTCATAGATGAGGTCAAGAAGATCTTTGAAGTGTTGCAGGTAACTGGGAATGATCGGGTTGAGTTGGAATCTTACCAACTTAAGGATGTGGCTCATATCTGGTATATTCAGTGGAAAGATAATAGGGGTACGGATGCAACTCCTATCACTTGGGATTGCTTTAGTAAGACCTTTTTGGACAAGTTTTTCCTAAGAGAGCTAAGGGAGACAAAAGCTCAGGAATTTATGAACTTAAGGCAAGGTAGCATGACAGTTCAAGAGTATGGACTCAAGTTCACCCAACTCTCCAGGTATGCTCCTCACATGGTTGCTGATTCCAAGGATCAGATGAATAAATTTCTATATGGAGTGACATATTTGGTGAAAACAGAGTGTAGGAATGCCATGTTACTGGAATATCTGAACATCTCTAGGCTCATGACTCATGCTGAGCAAGTTGAGGGTGATAAGCTTAGGGAGCAGGCTAAGGAGAACAAGAAGGCTAGGACATGAAACTATGATTATTCTCAACATAAAATAGGTGGTGGAAATCGCTCGCAGGGTTAGCAGAAATTTTCAGCCCCAGCCCCTTCATCAGCTAGTGTTCCGTCCTCCAAGTTCAGACAAGATCAGAAGGGTTGGGCATCAGGCTCTATGTCTCAGGGGAGTGTTTCAGGTACCAAAACCTACCCAACTTGCCCTAAGTGTGGTAAGAACCATCCGGGTGAGTGCCTTGCAGAAAGGGAATGATGCTTTGGGTGTGGTCAGTCTGGTCACAGGTTGAGGGATTGTCCTTCTAAACAAGGTCAAAGAGTTAATAATAGTAGAGCTCAGTCTACAACTTCAGCAGCACCAACAGGTCGCCCAACTCAGTAGGTAACTCATTTGGTACATGTGGCGGATAGCGCAAAAACAAGCTCTATGCTCTTCAGGCTCGCCAGGATCAGGAAGGTTCTTCTGATGTGGTCACTGGTACGTTACGAGTCTTTAATCTCGATGTTTATGTTTTGTTACATCCAGGGGCTACTCTTTCCTTTGTAACTCCTTATATAGCAGTTAAGTTTGATATTAGTTCAGAAACTCTCTCAGAACCCTTCTCAGTCTCTACTCCAGTCGGTGACCCATTTATAGCTAAAAGATATTTAGAAATTGCCCTGTCACAGTCTCTCAGAAAGTCGCCTCAGTAGATCTTGTAGAGTTAGAAATGGTAGACTTCGATGTCATTCTAGGGATGGATTGGTTACATTCCTGTTATGCCTCAGTCAATTGTAGAACTAGGATTGTTCGTTTTCAGAGTTTCCAGACGAACCAATCTTAGAATAGAAGGGTAGTAGCTTAGCGCCTATGCGTCATTTCATTTCTTACCTTAAGGCCAGAAAGATGATTTCTAAGGATTATCCCTATCATATAGTTCGGGTAAAGGATTCAAACTCTGAAACCCCAACTCTTGAGTCAGTTCCAGTAGTTAATGAGTTCCCAGAAGTGTTTCCAGAAGATCTTTCGAATTTCCTCTCGAAAGGGAAATCGACTTTGAAATTGATCTCCTTCTAGATACCCAACCTATATCTATTCCTCCTTACAGAATGGCTCCATCTGAGCCTAAGGAATTGGAAGAGCAGTCGAAAGACCTTCTAGATAAGGGCTTCATCAGACCTAATATTTCGCCATGGGGTGCACCAGTATTGTTTCTGAAGAAGAAATATGGTTCTCTCAGGATGTGCATTGACTATAGGCAGTTGAACAAAGTCATAATCAAGTATAATATCCTATCCATAGGATTGATGACTTGTTTGACAAACTTTAGGGTGCTGGTCATTTCTAAAAAATAGACCTCAGATCGAGTTATCATCAGCTCAAGGTCAGAGATAGTGACATTTCAAAGACAGCCTTCAGAACTCGGTATGGTCATTATGAATTTGTAGTTATGCCATTTGGACTAACCAATGCTCCTGCAACTTTCATGGATTTAATGAACAGGGTGTTCAAGCAGTACTTGGACTTGTTCGTTATCCTCTTTATTGATGATATCCTCATTTACTCTAGGAATGAGGAAGAACATGTGAGTCATTTGAGGGTTGTCCTGCAAACTCTTAAAGATCGCCAGTTTTTCGCTAAATTTAACAAGTGCGAGTTTTGGTTACAATCTGTTGCTTTCCTTGGGCATATCGTATCCAGCGAAGGGATCTAGGTGGATTCCCAGAAAATAGAAGTAGTGAAAAAATGGCCCAGACCTACCTCTCCTACAGATATCAGAAGTTTCTTGGGTTTGGCTGGTTATTACAGAAGGTTCGTGGAAGGATTTTCAGCCATAGCCTCTCCATTGACTAAGTTGACTCAGAAGAATGTTAAGTTTCAGTGGTTAGATGATTGTGAAAAAAGCTTTGCAGAACTGAAAACTAGGTTGACTACAACTCCTGTTTTGACTCTACTAGAGGGTTAAGACGGATATGCTATCTATTGTGATACATCCAGAATCGGCCTAAGTTGTGTGTTGATGCAGTGAGGTAAGGTTATAGCTTATGCTTCTAGACAACTTAAGGTACATGAGAAGAACTATCCAACTCATGACATCAAGCTTGCAGTAATGGTGTTAGCACTCAAGATTTGGAGACACTACTTGTATGGTGTTCATGTAGATGTGTTCACAAACCATAAGAGCCTTCAGTATGTGTTCACCCAGAAAGAGTTGAATCTTCGCCAGAGAAGATGGCTTGAGTTCCTCAAGTATTATGATATGAGTGTGCATTACCATCCTGGTAAGGAAAATGTAGTAGTAGATGCCCTTAGCAGACTATCTATGGGTAGTGTAGCACACGTTGAGGAAGAAAGAAAGGAACTAGTGAAGGATGTTCACAGGCTTGCTCGCTTGGGAATTCACCTTATGAGCATATCATATAGAGGTGTAATAGTTCAGAATGGGTCAGAATCTTCATTGGTAGCGGAGGTTAAGGAAAAGCAAGACAGTGATCCAATATTGCTTGAACTCAAGGGTGCAGTCCATCAACAGAGAGTTGAGGTTTTCTCCCAAGGGGGAGATGGTGTGCTTCACTACCAGGGTCGATTATGTGTTCCTAATGTGGGCGAGTTGAGACAACATATTCTTATAGAAGCCCATAACTCCAGGTATTCTATTCATCCAGGTTCCACGAAGATGTATCGTGATCTGCAAGAGGTCTTTTGGTGGAAGGGTATGAAGAGGGATATAGCAGATTTTGTGGCTAAGTGCCCCAATTGTCAGCAAGTGAAGGTAGAACATAAAAAACGAGGAGGTATGACTCAAGAGATCAACATTCCTACTTGGAAGTAGGAAGTGATCAACATGGATTTTACTACAGGATTACCTTGTACTCGCAGACAACATGACTCCATTTGGGTGATAGTTTTCAGAGTCACTAAGTTTTCTCACTTTTTGGCGGTTAAGACTACAAATTCAACAGAGGACTACACCAAGCTTTACATGAATGAGATAGTCAGGTTATATGGGGTTCCTCTTTCTATCATCTCAGATAGAGGTCCTCAGTTTACCTCTAATTTCTGGAATTCATTTTAGAAAGGTCTTGATACTCAGGTTAATCTTAGCACAACATTTCATCCATAGATGGATGGTCAGGCAGAGTGTACCATTCAGACCTTAGAGGACATGTTGAGAGCTTGTGTAATCGATTTCAAGTGTAGTTGGGATGATCACCTTCCTCTTATAGATTTCGCCTACAATAATAGCTACCATTCTAACATTCAGATGACCTCTTATGAGGCATTGTATGGGCGTAGATGTAGATCTCCAGTTGGTTGGTTTAAAGTAGGTGAAGCAGCCTTGATAGGGCCAGATTCAGTTCTTGATGCTATGGAGAAAGTGCAACTCATTAGAGATAGACTTAAGACAACCAGAGTCGCCAGAAGTCTTATGCAGATGTAAGGAGAAGGGAACTAGGGTTGCAAGTTGATAAGTGGGTTTTCCTGAAAGTGTCACCCATGAAAGGGGTGATGAGATTTGGAATGAAAGAGAAGCTCAGTCCTAGATATGTTGGACCTTACAAGATCCTAAAAAGGATTGATAAAATGGCTTATGAGTTAGAGTTGCCAGCAGAACTAGTAGCAGTGCATCCGGTTTTCCACATTTCATCGTTGAAGAAGTGTGTGGGTGATCCAGGATCTGTAGTACCATTAGAGAGTGTGGCTCTGAATGATAGTCTCACTTATGAGGATGTACCAGTTGAGAAACAAAGAAGTCGCTTCAGTCAAGGTTTTGTGGAGGAGTCAGTCCGTAGAGGGAGATACTTGAGAAGCAGAAGCAGCCATGAAGGCCAAGTATCCTCACCTCTTTCCTTTCGATTCCACTCCAGCTTGAGGTATTAGTTCCTCTTAAGTTTTTCTGTTATTCATGCGCAGATTCAGTCTTAGTAGCATATTCCTTCAGTTATACTTGCATTTTTAGCGTATTTGCATTTTCTTGGAACTCAGTTCAGTTAGAAATCAGTCTTAGTTTTTTTTGTGGTAGGGTTTCAGTTCTTTCCTCCATTTTCAGCTAGTTAGTCTTCATTCGAGGTCGAATGTTCCCAAGGGGGAGATAATGTAACACCCCGTATTTGTAGGTGCAACCCACAGTTGCCACCCACAGACCGTAGGGTGACCCACGGCCCGTGCTAGTGGTTCGCAACTTCGACCCTCTCCTCAGAAACCCCCAGCAATTCCTCTAAGGGTCGACCCATGGCCGAACCCATGGTCCGTAGGCCAAGCCACGGTCTATGGATTAGATACCGAAAACCAGTAGCTCCTTCCCAGAAGGCACATAAATTTTGGCTAACTCCTGAACCACGCTAGGACTGTAGGTTGGACCCCCAAAATTCAGCTCCCAGTCCGAACAGATGGTTGACTAGCACAGACTGTCAGTCTATCGACGATCTGTCAGTCCCGTCCATCGGCGACCCCGATAGCTTTTAAGTTAGGGGTCATTTGGTCTTTTCCTATTTTGTTTGACCCCTAAACTACGTCGTTTTAACCCAAAACAACGTGGTTTTGGTCAGTTTTCGCCTAGAAACATAACTAGAACTTACCTAAGTCAAATCATTCTTCAGAACTTAGAAAATTAGAATGCTAAGAGGAGAAAGTTGTCAAGAACCCTAGTTCAAGAACGCAACAAGATTCCATCAGTTCCAACCTCGAAATTGAAAGATTTCTCCGTGGAATTCGTCACCAAGTATGTGGGATTTCACTTGTGGGTTCCTTTCACCCATTAGGTCCCTAGATTTCAGTCAAATTCTTGATTCCTTATTATTAACTAGACCTATGGTTTCTAGAACTTCAGTAGATTATCATGAATTAGTTATTTAAATGTTCCAAATCAGATTGTCATGTTATTACTTGGTTTCTAGAATAAATTTCAGAACCCTAGCTATGTAGTTCTTGAATTACACATGCTAGGTCAGATATTTCAGTACTTTATATATAAATGCCTCAGTCTTGAATGTGTCATTATCAATCTATTAATGTGCATTCCTAGTTTGCATGTCAGTTTTGAGCTATCTGGTATATTACAAAAATTCAGTCATGATGTGTTAATCATTTAGTCTATTGGGAGTAGCAAAATACCGAGTTGGACTTGGGTCAATCACCCATATAGTCCCAGAACTACCATCCACATAGGTTGTAAGTCCCCTCTGTGGGCATCATTTAGTGATCAAGCCAGACATGCCTTTATACCTGTGGCAGGGTATATTGGGTCCTCTCGATGGGGCGTATACATCGGACTCCACATTTAGCTCATGTGTTTTTATTGTCAGTTATTGGTAGCTTCCATAGTTTAGTTAGACTCCATTGCATTGACCACATTTTAGTACAATTAGTATTCATTCTCAGAATGTTATAAATTTGGTCATTGCATCCAGTTAGTTCAGTATTCATTATATATATATATATATATATATATCATGTTCAGAATATATCCTTGCTTTATTGCTTGTTCAGTTATATGTTTATTTTAGCTTTACTCTGTCATGCATGCTTAGTACCTTTCAAGTACTGATGCATACTCTGCGTTACATCTTCTTGTGATGTAGGTTCAGGTTCTCAGCTTCTAGATCATGCTTAGATCGATTCCCGATCTCCAGTTCAGCAGCATCAGTGGTGAGTCCTCATTCTTCGAGGACAATAGTCATGTTATCTTTCAGTTTTCAGTCTTTTGGTTTCAGTTTTGCTAGATTTAGCTGGGGCATGTCCCAACACTTCTAGTCAGTTAGAGGCTATTTTCAAACATAGTTAGATTCATCTTAGTATTTGAGTTTGATATGTCCTTTGTATTAAACTCTCAGATTTGATATATGCAGTTTTAGTATATGGGTATTCCCCCATTTCAGATTTACTTTATGATTAGCTTCCGCATCTGTTATTATTATTCTTAGTAAGCTCATGTCATGCCAGCAGGGTTAGCTTGGGGTCACTTGTGATTCTAGATCCCGTGTCCGTGTCTCAGGGGTAGCTCGGGGCGTGACAGGAGGAATGATTAACCAACTAAGAGAATAGTTATCTTGAAAAGGGTAGATAAAAAGTTAAGCGTTGACAAAGACATATATCATGATTCTTTATAATGACGTTTGAGGTTACAAGACTTGTTATAAGATTCGTATGAAAGATTTTCTTTCCATTCTTTAGAGTAGTGGTGTACTAAAAAGAAGTTATTTAGTTCAATTTCAATGACATAATGACGATATTGATATAGTGTCTGTTTGATGTAAGTTGCGAGGTGGTCTCCAGATAATACATCAAGAGATATGAGCTAAGTTGAGTTTCAATTAGCAGAGAGTTTTAAAGTGGTGCTTAATGAGATATATTGACATATTCAACTTGTAAAATTTCTTTTGAAAATTGAATTGAGGATGAATAGTATAAGTTGAAACAAAAAGGGATATAGAGTTCTTAGTTAAAGAAGTTCGTACAAGGATACATGTATGAAACTATGTGGGAATATTCATAAAGACATGAACATAGTGGAAAAGAATCATCCTACAAATCATGAATCAATGTTATGGTGGTTGTAAATATTATAAAGTCAGACAACTAACTCTATTGGAGTAACCAAGGTTGTTCCAAGTACTGTTCAATATACTTTCAATCTTCTGTAGTTTTGTTTTGACTATGGACCTACTTGAATGAATATGTTTCATGACCCTCCTTCTATGTTTGTACGTATTTAAACACCCTTAGATGGCTCTTAGTGGTGGATCGATTACATCGATCTTAAGTTGTTGATTTTACAGGATAAAACACGTGGATATAATTAATTATTTTGAATATGATAGATGTTGATGTCACATTTGGTATAGATTAACTTCATCCATATTATGAAATTTTAGATTGTGACCTTAGATATGTTGGGTATTCTTAAACTGAAGTGGTAGGTCATTCTTAGTATTTATTCGAGGAACGTAATATCGTTTTCAAAGACTCAGTGTATGATTGAGAGGGATATCTCATCTATTTGGCTTAATTTCATGATATGAGTATCGATACTTCCTCTTTAGAATCAGTGTCAGTGATGAAATAATTTTTTGAAGGTGTCCCATCTTGTCACGACCCAGGGGTATCCCCTAGATATAACAAGGCACATAGAACCCCGAAAGGGCACCATGTAAGCCACTTAGCATATCACGACATAAGCATTGAACAATAAAGAGTAAAACCGCATTTTCAAGTCCAAAATTTTCATAGAGGAAAGCGGAAGTCTAGACTTGTCTCAATTAGCCATCTATTACAATAGTCGAAATGAAAAGGATCATAGCCCATACAACATAGTTCGAAAAGGAAATACAATGAAAGAACTACAAAGAGATGACATTCATCCTCAAATCATGAGGACTCACCAACAAGGTAGGAGAAATGAGCAAATCCAAGCTTTAACCACAATGAGGACCACCTTGAGAACCGGACCCTACACTTGGGAAAAATGTAGGGAAAGTAGGCATTAGTACAAAAATACACCAAGTATGATAGCCATGGATAAAAACCTTTAAAACATACTAAAAGGGACATTTCATTTGAATGCATGCAATTTACTAAGTTGAAACATCATTTTGAAGATAGTGGAAAAACATAAGTCATAAGCATAATCAACATATAGATCATCATAACATAAGAGAAACATACCATAAGTACCCTCAAATCATACTTGTGCAATGCATGAATAAGATCCCATAATCTCACCCAAACTAAATAAAGCTTCTTGAGTAACCATAGTACACAATTCATATTCTTGTTCATATTGTTATCATAGTGGGAATAAGCCTTAACTGACATAGACCAAGTGAGTTTAACATGGAATCCGGTGTTACCCACACCGTAAAGGGTTGTCCTACTTGCCTAAGGTAAGACCATGGTTTTTAGCTTTAGGTGGATCCACTAGCTAAATATCCTACGGGGGTATGTAGTTTATGGGATAAGGAAATTGTTACTAGAAACCCGCCCTTTCTAACGGGGGAGCTTCCATCTCAAGAGATTGCTTCTAGAAACCCGACCTTTCTATCGAAAGAGCTTCCATCCCATATTCAATATCCATTCGGTGCTAAGCATTTATCCCACATATTACATATTAAGTCTTGACTTAAGTTCATATACATGGAAGAATATCTTGACACTCAATCCAACATAATTCATAAGATAGCTCATAGATTCAATAGGCCAGAATAGCCTTTCAACCTTAGAATCATCATATTGTGAGAAAACCTTTCACATCATACCATAATCATACATAAGTGTGTATATGAGAATAACCTTTCAACAACACACAACAAGATCATAATCATAATCACTTCACTCTCAAAGTGTTCTTAAAGCATATACATAAATCTCATAATCATGCATAATATCATAATTTACCCTTTCAAGGGTCAAAACTCATATCATATAAGCACATCTAGAATTCACTACATTAGACATAGATATTAACACAATTCAAGTAATCCAACTACTAAAAACATAATCTCATAACATTCTCCTATAATCAACAAACCCACATCACAAGATCATAATTGGGGAAATAGGTATTTTGATGGGTTCTTAGGGATTTCAACATAAAAACCATAATAAATCATCAATTCAATCATAGTATAAAGTAATTCAATCATTAGAATCATTTTTGAAAGGAACCCATGACTTTGAAATTAAACCTTAACTTTTGGGGGTTTACATCTTTGAAATTGAGTTTTGAAGGGACTCCATAGATGAAGGACTACCATACCTTAACAATGAAGCCCAATGAATTTGATGAGAAGAACTTGTTTCTTGAACCCTAGCTCCAACTTCCTTCTTCTTATTCCTTGAAGTTCTAGAGAGAGAATTTTTGAAGAGGAGATGAACTTTGGGAATTATTTGGGTGTTGTGAAAATATGACTTAGTTTTGGGTGAATTTGACTTAAAAAATGACTTATATAGTGACCCTAAACTTACCCAAAATGACTTCACTTTGAACAGACTTAAACCGAAATTTCCCAAAACACCCCTCACTTAAAAGTGAGCTGCGCAGGTGCCACGAGGGGCTCCACGAGCCGTGGTAATGACCACGAGCCGTGGTCCCTCTCATGGACTTGAGGCAGTGGCTAGGCAACTTGTGCCTTTAGCTCACAAGCCCAAGACAACCTCATGAGGGGATCCACAAGCTATGGTTCCTCTCGTGGGCCTTGAGACAGTGGATTGCCATCATGCCTTGGCCTCTCAAGTGGTGAAGGCATCACCACGAGCCTTCCCACGAGCCGTGGACTTCACCACTAGTCGTGAAGTGGCTCATGGAGATGAGCTAATGTTGGGCAGCCTCAGGGAGGCTACAACCTCACCACCACGAGTGGCACCACGAGGCATGGTGGCCACCACGGGTCGTGAAGACCCTCGTGGTCATGGGCAGTGCCTTGGCAAAGGCTTGGGCAGCCTTGGCCCTTGGCCTTTTGCCTTGTCTCTTTCGCTCCTTCCTTGAATCTAACCTTCACGTTTAGCTCTAGTTTAACCTACTAATTTCCGGGGTGTGACACATCTGATCGTGATTTTAATTTTAGTATTGATTTAGAGCTGAGAGTTTAGCCCATTTGTATCACTTCTAATTTGAACGCTCCAACAGAATTAAAAAAAATAGTAAAGGATTTGTTGAGTAAGTGACTTTTATTAGACCAAGTATTCCTCCTTGAATTGCTCTAGTCTTAATTGTGAAAACAAAGGAAAGTGCATCAACTATAGAAAATTAAACAAGGAGATTATTAAGAACAAGTATCATATTTCGCATATTGAGGATCTGTTTAGGAGTTTGGTAATCTCTAAGATTGAATTGATAGTTGATTACTATAGAATTCAGGGTTAGGACGAATAATATCTTTCAGATAGCCTTCAGGACCTCTTATGACATTATGAGCTCTTAATTTTGACTTTTGGGATAACTAACTCCTCATCAATTTCTATGAAATTGATGAATAGGATATTCATGATTTATTTAAAATTCTTTGCTATAGTCTATATTGATGATATTTTGATCTATCCTCATAGTAGAGAGGATCATGAGTAACATTTAGGAATTTTACTCCAAAATTTGAAGAAGCAGTGACATTATATAAAGTTTTTTTTAGTGTGAGTTCTATCTCAATAATCTCATATTTTTGGATATGTGGTGACTAAGGATGACAATATGATGGATTTTCAATGAATTGAGACACTTAGAGATTGAGCTAGATCTACTTTATCTATAGAGATCCAGAGTTTTGTGGGTTTGATAGGTTACTACAGATGGAATTTGGACGACTTTCCTTTTTATTGTGTCACTATTGACAAAACTAACTCAGAAGAAGTTAACTTTCTAATGGTCTAAGGAGTGTGAGGCTAGCTTTAAAAAACGTAAGACTTTGTTCACTTCCGACTCGATTTTGACCTTATCAATGAAATATAAGGAGTTCACGGAGTATTATAATGCTTCGTAGGTTGATCTTCGAAACATTTTGATGTATAAGGGTAAGGTAATAAAGTATACTTTGAGATGGTTAAAGGTGTAGGAGAATATCTACTCTACTCATTAATTAGATTTGACAATGATATTTTTTTTACTTTGAAAACTTGGAGGCATTAATTACTTGGAAATCAATATGAGCTATTCATGAGTTATCGCAGTATTCAATATATTTCTAGGTAGAGAGATCCAAATTTGAGGCTGATTCCACAAATTGGACTCATTTAGGGCTTTATTTTGATAAGAATAGTGTCCTCGAATGCATATTTTGTCTGAATATCTGATGAAAACTCTTAAGTTTTAGGTATTTGAAGTTTTAGTGAAAGCATGGACAGTTAGGCGCAAAAAGGAACAAAAAGGTTGAAAAGAACGAAATAGCTGAAGCCCGAGCATCGCCAAGCATACTTGGCGATTCGCCGAAGTGATTTACTCCACCCTTTGTTCCAGTACGCGAAGCCCTGAAGGAGAAGGATCAAAAAGGCGATGAAAGGAGCAATCGGCGCTTCGCCGAATAGTTCCGCGAAGTAGTACTATACCGCCCAATGGTCCAGAACGTGAAGGTGCTGAAGGCAAGCACGAAACGGTGATGAGACAAACGAAAGGTGAGTCGCCGAAGTCATTCGGCGACATCGACTAACTTCGCCGAAAGATCTGCCAGCGCTATTTTCTTAAGTCTATAAATACTGAACTTATTAGTATTTTTAAGGGTCAAACTTTTATTTTAATTTCCAGAATAGAATAGTATTTTTGAGATATTTATTCTCAAGTTTGGAGAGGGTTTTTGGGACCTTGAAGAAAGGAGTTCATCTTCCCCAAGTTGGAAATGAGTCTTCTCTATTCTTCTTCCTTTGCTTAAATTAAGGTTTAATTTCTTATACCCATTTGATTTTACCATCATTTTAGGTGTATTTTGTTATTTCTTGATGTGTGGCTAAAAACTCCCATTCTTGGGGTGTGATTTAGCAAATATGTGTTGATATTATTATTGGGTCTTGCTTGCTGATAGGTTAGATGTATTTTAATGGTGATTTCACCTAGTGGTTGTGGTTTAATCTAAAGGGTTTGTAGTTGGAAATACAAAGCCACTCATGTGTTTTCAGCTTGCCCGAGAGGGAGGTCGCAAAACCAAGACCACTAGACTGATGGCCTAAGGAGTGGGTCGGCATGAGGTTCAGCCCGAGAAGGTGAGCCCTAGTCCCATATCCTAACACTCATCTCGAGAGAGTGAGTGGGGTAAGGCGTAGGCTGGTCTTCATGTGGAAAATTAGTGTCCGAGAGGAACGCATTTGAAACGGCGTAAGTTGCCCGAGAGGGAACTTATTTCCATTTAAAGCTTAGCCTAGTCACTATTATTTTACAAATTTTTTGTCAAAAACATGTACCAAACTATTTATCTCAACTTGTATTGCGGTCACACCCCAAGAACATTTCCCTATACTTGATTTTCTTGTTAATTTTTGCTGCTTTTACTACTTGTAACAAAACCCCCAAATCGATATTTGATACTTTCGTGTCACCCACTTTAATTTACCATATTTTTGTTCGTTAATGTCTTTAGCTACGAGGTCAATATTGACTTATTATCAGCAAAAACACCTTAGTCCACCCTGGCCTCTGAATCCTCAAGTATACCAGCTCCTTCTTCTTCCTCACAGGCTCTAGGTACTTCCTCATCCTCCCAGCCATCCAGAATCACTGAAGCGATGATCCTGAAGATGGTGCAGTTAGCCTATTCAGCGGATGTGAGAGCCACAAGACTGGAAAAGTTTGTTCCAGAGATGATTTACAGGGCCATACTAGCAGAACTTACTCCCATTCAGACTTATGTTGATGCCTTGACAGTGAGAGTTATGGCTTGTGAGAGAAGACAACGAGAAACCTCTAAGGTGACGACCCTCAAAGCTGAGATTGCATATTTGCGGAAGGACGCAGATTACCTTAAGTCTACCGACTTCACTTCACTCTTAGAGAGAGCAGATGATAAGGATGTTCCTGAGACCACCGGAGATGTGCAAAAGAATGGTGCAGCAAAGGCAGAGTCGGATGCAGAAATCGACAAGGAGTTGATAGCAGCACATGTTGAGGAGATGAGAGTGAGCCAAGATGCGAGCATATTCGGAGATCTGCCAGATCTAGTAGAGACACTTACGTCCACAACAACCCTTAGTGGATCTGGCACTGCCTTCCTATCTGAGACTACTCCGGGCACTGATGTCCCAACAGATAGAGAGACTGCATAACCAGGACCTTTCTCTACACTCCTCTCTACCTTGCTTACATCTACTTTTGGATTCTGTATTACTTGCATTTGAGGACAAAATGCTTTTTATTTGTGGTGGGGTGAGGCCCACACCTTTTGTGTGCTAGTTAATACTTGTCTTTTGGTGTACAGTTGGGTTATCTGTTTCAATTGTATTTTTAAAATTGCTTTTGCCATTGTTTGAGCTTATGGCTTTCTTTTGGGTTTAATTGCAAAGTGATTTTGACCCTTCCGAAATTTTTTGAATTTTTTGCACATTTTTGCCACCCCTCGTGAGTTGAATGTGGCTGTTCTTTTGCAAAAAATTAAGTCTCGGTTTCGATCAATACCGATGACTTGAATAGTGCTATCAATTGAACGAACATGAATGTATGGCTATGACGAGGACAAATAAAGTTGCATAGACAATATGTGAACTCTTTCCATCTCGTTGTGATTAGCCATTTATCAAAGTGATTCTCTTGTAATGACCATTGCACACTAGCGAAAGTGTGTAGTCTTGCTTAACTTAAGTGTCGATCCCTTGTGTGATTAGCTTGCTTTGGAACCATGCATGAATAAACCTAGAATTTGCCCTGTTAGTCTGATTGATTTAGAAAGGTGTCCTCTTGATATGATCTTAGGCAACTTTAAAGAGTGTGAGCCAAATTTGACATATACCTCTTTTGTGGCCTACCCGTGAGTGTGTGAAACTCTTTTGAACACCCTTTGAGCCTTACCTTTCTTTGGAAGAACCTTGATGAACCCTAGACCTCACTTGACCCACTACCTATAATCCTCTTAATTTCTAGTTTAGTGAATAACCAACTTAGGCCAAAAGCCTAAGTTGGGGGTGTGGTGAAAAGGAAAAGCAGAAGTCAAGAAGTGCAGGAAAAGTCCCCCTTAACCCATGGTGTTGCAGAACAGTGGAAACCCCTTCAATTAAAAAAAAAAATGTGGAATAAGGTACGAAGGAAATCGGGTTTCCAAGCAATCCATGAAGGTGAATAAACAGGTGACTTAGAAGCACTAGAAAAAGAATCGATAAAGGAAAAGAAGGGAATTCCCTGAGAATACCACATCCCACGAGGAAGGAGCCACGGGGCCTAAATGACCATACCTTTGCACTCATCACCATTACAAGCCTTAGAAAGACCTTTTTGATCTTGAGTAAGCCGAATCAAAAGTCGATTGGAAAATCAGGGCAAACCTATGGGTAAAAACATGCATTGTGTTCCTCTTTTTGAGTGTGAGCGTTGCATCTGATTCCTGATCTTGAATTGATTAACCTCTGTGTGTGAATATGGAATCATTCTTCATGTAAGGGCATTTAAATACTTTTTGTCGAGCTTGAACTCGCCAAGTAACAAGTATTGCGAGCATGAGAATCTCTGGTAAAGGTGTGTCACAACTTGAATCTTTGAGTGCACAATTGATCTTTGCATAAGTAATTTGAATCTTGTTGTGTATGTTCATGATTGAGTCTTGTGTAGCACTATTTGCGACACCCTTTTTGAGCGGCTGAACTTGATTTTGCTTGAGGACAAGCAAAAGTTTAAGTTGGGGGTGTTGATGAGTCCACAAATTGGACTCATTTAGGGCTTTATTTTAATAAGAATACTGTCCTCGAATGCTTATATTGTCTGAATATCTGATGAAACTCTTAAGTTTCAGGTATTTGAAGTTTTAGTGAAAGCATGGACACTTAGGTGCAAAAAGGAAAAAAAGGGCTGAAAAGAACGACGAAGTTGAAGCCCGAGCATCGCCAAACACACTTGACGATTCGCCGAAGGGATTTACTCCGCCCTTTGTTTCAGTACGCGAAGCCCTGAAGGAGAAAGATAAAAAAGGCAATGAAAAGAGCAATCGGCGCTTCGCCGAATAGTTCCGCGAAGCAGTACTATACCACCCAATGGTCCAGAACGTGAAGATGCTGAAGGCAAGCATGAAATGGCGATGAGACAAACGAAGAGCGAGTCGCCGAAGTCATTCGGCGACATCGACTAACTTCGCCAAAAGATCTGCCAGCGCTATTTTCTGAAGTCTATAAATACTGAACTTATTATTATTTTTAAGGGTCAAAATTTTATTTTAATTTCCAGAATAGAATAGTACTTTTGAGATATTTTCTCTCAAGTTTGGAGAGGGTTTTTGGGACCTTGAAGAAAAGAGTTCATCTTCCCCAAGTTGGAGGTGGGTCTTCTCTATTCTTCTTCCTTTGCTTAAATTAAGGTTTAATTTCTTATACCCATTTGATTTTATTATCATATTAGGTGTATTTTGTTATTTCTTGATGTGTGGCTAAAAGCCTCCATTCTTGGGGTGTGATTTAGCAAATATGTGCTGATATTATTGTTGGGTCTTGGTTGCTGATAGGTTAGATGTATTTTAATGGTGATTTCACCTAGTGGTTGTGGTTTAATCTAACGGGTTTGTAGTTGCAAATTCAAAGCCACTCATGTTTTTTTGGCTTGCCCGAGAGGGAGGTCGCAAAACCATGACCACTAGACTGATGGCCTAAGGTGTGGGTCAACATGAGGTTCAGCCTGAGAAGGTGAGCCCTAGTCCCATATCCTAACACTCAGCTCGAGAGAGTGAGTAGGGTAAGGCGTAGGCTGGTCTTCATACAGCAAATGGGTGTCCGAGATGAACACATTTGTAACTGGGTAAGTACCCCGAGAGGGAACTTATTTCCATTTAAAGCTTAGCCTAGTCACTATTATTTTACAAATTTATTGTCAAAAACATGTACCTAACTATTTATCTCAACTTGTATTGCGGTCACACCCCAAGAACATTTCCCCATACTTGATTTTCTTGTTAATTTTTGCTGCTTTTACTACATGTAGCAAAACCCCCAAATCGATAGTTGACACTTTCGTGTCACCCACTTTAATTTACCATGTTTTTGTTCGTTAATGTCTTTAGGTATGACTAGTTAGAAAACCCCCAAATCGATAGTTGATACTTTCATGTCACCCACTTTAATTTACCATATTTTTGTTCGTTAATGTCTTTAGGTATGACTAGTTAGAGCATAATTTTGTTTTTCTATCAATTCTGAAAACCACTCCCTTGGGACACGATCCCAACCTTTAGTTGGGTTACTATATTATCGACGATCGTAGACACTCATACCGTAGGTTAGTGTTGTTAGTCACGATAAGCATCAGACATAAGATATGCTTAAAGATTATGACATCACTATCTTATATCACTTGGACAAGGTAAGTGAAGTAGCAAATGCATTGAGATGAAAGTCGGTCAGTATAGGTAGCTTGATTATGTTGCAAGTGAAATAGATGTTTACTACTCGGGTAATAGATTTATGAGACTTGATATTTTGAATCTTGATAAGATTGTTGCTTATATTGAGGTACACTCTCTTCTAGTGGGTCATATCAAGGCTAGATAGTTCGAAGATGAGAGGTTGAATATAATTCAAGACAAGGTGTTAAAGGGGAGGGGGGATATAAGGAAGGATAGTTGAATTCGAAGGGCATTTTGAAAATTAAGGGTCATATTTGTGTTTGAAATTTTTTTATTATGAAAGAGACTCGTCACTCTAAATATTTTATTTATCAATGAGGATAGAAAATATATTATGATCTGAAGCATTATTAGTGATATCAAATGAAGAGGAACATTGTAGAGTGTGTCTCGATGTTTGAATTGCTAGCATGAGAAGTATGGTCACTAGGATTAGGTGTTATGATTCAGAAGATGTCTATACATGAGTGAAAGTTGGAGTGAATTGACATGAATTTAGTGATAAGAATGTCATAGATTTTGAGAAAATTTGATATTGTTACGTCATCATGGATAGAATAATCAAATCAGCACACTCTTTGTTGATTTTTTCCTTATAATGTGGTGAGATTGTCTACTATTTACTTTCAAAAGATAGTGCATTTATATGGTGTGTCCATTTTCATCATTTTGAACTAAGGTGTTTAGTTCACATCTAACTTCTAGAAGTCTATACACAACAAGTTGGATTTTGGATAGATCTTAACACAACTTTTCATTCATAGATAAATGACCAATCAAACTCGATTATTAAGTGTTGAAGAATATTTTGTAGATGTGCGTGATTGATTTTGATGGTCGGTGGGATCAATTCTTATCATTACCAAATTTTATTTATAATAACAGTTACCATTTCAGAATCTAGATGGTCTCATTTGAGGCTTTATATGATAGAAAATGTTGTTCTCCAATTTATTGATTTGATGCATTCTTGGTTAGACCTTTAGGCATGGATCTTTTGATAAATTGTTAGATAAGGTAAAGTGAATTTACGATAGACTTCTCATAGCCCATGATAAAATAAAGGTTATGTGGATCAAAATATTACGATCTGAAGTTATCGATTGGAGAGAAAGTTTTGTTGAAACTATCGCTCTAGATTCATTGATCCATTTGAGGTACTTCTACATTTTGGAGAAATGACTTATGAGTTTGATATGCCACTAGACATATGAGGTGTTCGTTTGATTTTCCATGATTTGATGTTGAAGAAGTATTGTGTTAATGGTGGTCATGTGATTTAGTGTGACTTAATAGAATTCGACAAAAAGTTTGGCATTTGAGGAAGGTCCTAGAGTTATTATGGATGAAAGGTTTGAAAATCCACTTAAAAGGTTGAGTCCAACATGCAGAGAAGATATTCTCAACTATTCGATATTCCATGTACTTTCTTTCTCTTTACGTTCGAGGACGAACGTGTGCTTTAGTGGTGGATGATGTAACGATCCTCTTAGTCATTTTATATATTTTTCCCATTTTCTAAGTTTAAACCTTTTAGTAGCTTGTATAGATAATTTATCATTTGTGAAAATGAGTGATATAATTTTCAAATTTAATAAAGGATTATTTTGTTGTCAATAATAAAGGAAAGAAAAAAGTAAAATCAGCCAAGCCCTTAATAATAATAATAATAATATTAATAATAATAATATAATGGTAGTAGGTTAAAGTTGGTTGCTGTTTCACAGCAATAATATGCAGAAACAAAAAAAAAATCTATAACGTAGAGGAGAAAAAGAAAGGAAAGGGAGAAAGAAAAAGGAAAAAGAGAAGAGAAAAATAGGAATTTCGTCCCAAAACATCAAGGTAATTATTATCATCGTTTCTATTAATTTTTTATGTCATTATGAACAGATTCTTAGCGTAGTGACGTGTATAATTTATACTGATTTAAGAAAATATAGGTCTAGGGTGGGTTCTTAGAACAAAATCTTGATTTGGAGGTCGAATAACGAACCCTTTTAGCTGAAATTTTGCATGCTAGTTTGTATTATCATGGATAAAGATAATATGAAAGAAAATTTCAGATTCGAATTTGGCGGCTCAAGATGACTTTTTGACACAATTTTCGAGCCGAAACTAAATATAGTAATATGGGTGTCATTAGATTCTTATTCTTATGAGGATTACATATTTGATAGATTGGAAAGGCTTTGAAGCTTTACAAAAAGTAAAGATGAAATCTTGAAGAATTTGTGGCACGTGTTCGACTTTTGAGGTATGTTAAGATTTCCTAGACTTCATTGATGGACGTTTTCTAATTAAAGATAAAAAATGGAATATACAATGTGTAAGGGTGAAAGATGGGGGTCTCATACCAATGGTGTGACGGGCATTGGTACGAGTACCGATGTTATTAAAGGGAAAGATATTACTATAATATGATATATTGTAATTTGAGAATGCCAAAGCATATGTGCATTAGCTGATGTATTTAGTGACTTGATTTATTTTGTGTGGTTGTGTTTCTTCATTGAACAATTATATTTGTGATAATTGAGGTGATTATATGTCATAGCGACATTTGATTTATTGACATGCATCATCATCCCCTTTTATTAATATCATATTGTGCACATGCATTGACATGAGATTAAGTGTGAGTAAAGGTCTAACACGTGGAGATCATCCATGTAGAGATCAAGTTATGATTATAATATGGGCACGTGGATACCATCCGTTCAAGGGAGAAGTTATGATTATAATTTGGGCACGTGGAGATTGTCCGTGTCGGTATATGGACCTTGCGAGTCCCCCATGAGTCATGAAATCTTGATGTATTTTGGAGGAGTACCATGTATATACGGTTGAGAGAGTACTTGGCATCTGAGGCATATCATTTCCTGGTGTCACATTTCATTGCATCTCATTACATACGTCATTCTTGTTGATTATGTGTTTTAATTGTGGTTGGACATTACGTGACATTTGATTATCCTTATTGATGAAAAAATTGGTTGATAAGTATACGTGGACTTTTGAAATTAAAGGATTATTTTCTTATTTAATCCTGTCACTACTTCTTCGTTGTCGGTGTATGAGATATACTGGGTAAACGTGGTTTCATACTCATACTACACTTGCTGCACTCTTTTGTGGTGCAGATTGAATCTAATTCAAGCGCATTTCGTGGAGCTTTCAAAGTTGAGTTTTGAATTATCTTGGAGTTGTGGTGAGCTACTTGGATGTTTTGTGGCCCACACCTTTCTCTATGTCTTTAGTAAACTTGTACTTATGACACTAAATCTTGGGGGTGGTATTTCAGTTTTTCACATTTTATTTAAAAGACTTGGTATGTAAGTATTTTCTTGCTACTTACTTTTCCATATTTTAAGTGGAATTGGTTAACTTTATGATTGGCTTACCTATCAGTTGGGAACATAGGTGCCATCATGACTAGTGATTTTGGGTCGTGACACAAATATATGATTTGGAAGGGAATTAGCACGACACGAAGGAGGGATCTAATTTTTGGTCGAGAAAACAATTTTGAGATAGAGGACTCCGTATCCTCTCCGCTATGCGGAGAGGGGGTGGTCACCTAGAATTGAAAAATTTGAGACGTGTTCGCAACGCGTGCCTGGGCACAATTATTTGGCCGATCTTTTCTTCCTCTCCGAAACTCGATTCAACTCATACCCAAAGCAATTTCATTGTCCAAGTTCACGAAATTTCACAACTCAGAACAATTTCAATGAAACCCACATAAAAATCTATCAAGAGACTCAAGTCATTCGCAAAACCCTTGCCTCAAGAACACAATAGACCTCCATTGTTAACTAAAATTCCAGAACTTCTCAAGAACTAAATAAATCAACTTCAAGAAAAAATTTATGGGTAAAAGTTTACATAATTGGCGTGAGGGTGAACAAACCCAACACTATGAAAGCTTACATACCTCGAAAGTACTAAGTTCTTGGCGAAAATCCATCAATCTTGAATGAATGCTTGGAACCTTTTTCTTTGTTTCTCCTCTTGAACTTGCCCTAACTTTTTAAATGATTTAGAATGAAGGAAAACTGATCTCAATCAGTTTAGACCCCTATTTGGGTGAGAAAAATGCTTAGGCTTAGTGGGGGGTAAGGAAAAGACCAAATATCCCTCCTTCAAATGGATGAAATGTGGTAACTAGAGAGGTTGCACTCAAACATGCATAACTCCTTCTTGGTGGCGTTGGAAAGAGGACTTAAAGACATTAGATTTGATACATCATGGGCCACCTAACTCATTCTGTGCTGAAAGTTATGGTCGTTTGAAGTTGACACAAAACTAAAAGCTGAAGTTTAACTTGTACGAATCTCTAGTTGACTTTTCGAAGTAGGAGATGTTACAATACTAATGCAAGCATTACTAATACACTCTATTTAGTATTATTTTACCACACTCTACCAAACGACCCCTAAAACTCTCAAAAGGTGATGCTTTAACCTTAAAAATCTGCGCTTCTTTCAACTTGAAATACTGCACTTTTGAACCGCAAAGTTGCACTTATAAACTGCCACAAGTGGAGTTTTAATTCTTAATTTTACCAAGGAAAATATAAAAATAGATACATTATATTTGAAGAAAAGAAAAATTTATTCCTAAGTTCAACTTCATGCTTTCATAATCGAAAAATATATTAAGTAACAAGTAAAACTTTATCGTTTTAAGCCAACTAGCTATACTAAACCCAATATCTAAAGGGATGGGGAGGTGAATGACCACGTCTTACTATCGTTCTTAGTTTTGTATAAACCCAAACACAAATAAAATCAACGATCAATATAAATCAATCATATATATATATACACACACACACACACACCGCTCTAAATACAAGAAAAATGCAAATTTATCAACCGTTTCTTTGATTTTGACAGAGATAGAGTCATATCACATGTAACACATGGGTAGAATTTGGTAGATACTATATACCATATTCCATCAAACTAAGGATATGTATATCTTGGGTTCTTCCAACCCCAAGACCACACAAACAAAACACCAAACATTGCTTGAGTGAGTTAGACTATCTCTAGCTCTACCCTTAAATGAGAAATCAATTAGATAAGACAATCTTTAACTCTAAGCCAATGGTCCATTTCTCAGGTCCTCACTATGAAGTCTTAATTAACCTCACTAAGCTTTCTCACACCAAAGTATGGTTAGAGATTTCCTCAAATCAGGATGGACATATTTGGAACTTGAGTGAATGCCGTTGGATAAACCGATGACAGTCTCATTGTATTTAAATGAGATTGTTCACATATATCATTACAAAACAACAAAAGCAACATACCCAATGTTATCACATGAGTAGGTTTGAAAAGGGTACGATGTACACAAACTAGGGTTTGAAAATCATAAGATGTACATAAACTTTGCCACAGCCTTTTTGGGGTAGAGATATTTTCTTTGATATTCCCTCAGCAAAAAAAATAAATTTGAAACAAGATTGCACGAAGGAAAAATCAAATATTTGTCAATTTTGTTAGTCTTTTAAAATTTATTAGAAATGACGTATAAATTCAAAATTAAGACACTTGCAAAATTGAACCACAAATATATAAATGTATGCAAGGGAAAAATATCACGACCCAAATATGGACGTGATGATACTCATCTAATCCCACCAAGACATGTCAGCCCAAAACTTAACAATACGATAGAAATGTGAAAATGAACTAACAATAACATAAGCACGGAAAAATTGATCATTCTCAAATATCCCCATAATCTGGTTGTCATGTGTACAAGCCACTAATGTATAATAACAGGGTTTGAAAGATAATCACAAGTCTCAAATGTCTTTGTCTCTCGAATAGAATAATAATATAATTAAGGAACAAGAGGGCCAGCTGGGATGACAAACATCTACTTCTCAAGTATCCAAAGAAAGCCTCAGACATAGACAAAAGAAGAGTAATCACATAGATCCGGACTCAGAAACTACACAAGTGTAGAAGCAAGGAGTGAGTACCAAACAACACGGTACCCAACAAGTAACCAACTAAACACAAGGTAAAACTAGCTAGAATACGAGAACTCCTTTCAATCCGACCGAACTGCCACAACTTTAACATGCACACAAATTTGCCCAACTAATGGTTCAGGATATACAGTTCACCAGATTCCATAATCATAGTTCGATAGTTACATTTCATCAAATCACAAGTGTCAAGTTCATCAATCACTAGTATCAAGTCATGAATTAAAAGTATCAAGCCATGATTCTCAATAATCAAGTCATCGATGTCAGTAATCAAGTTCATCAATCACAATTATCAAATCGGAATCCATTGGAACATCAATTGTTCATATAACCGCCAGAAGTAACCTCAACCTCAATACTACTTGCTAGAACAGACATCGACATCAATACCACTTACCAGAATAGACCTCATTATCAATAACACTTGCCGGGACAGACCTTGGCATCAATAGCACTTACCGATATAGACCTTGACATCAATAACACTTACCAAAATTGACATTGGCGTAACCATAATACATCTCATCATAGTGTTCACGAACCGATGCAAATAGGCATGTTCACACAATAATGAGGAAATACAAAGTTCAAGTAATTCACATCGACAACATTATTATCAAAGCATTACATCCAATCACCTATTCAATATCAACACTTAAGGTAATTCACACTACTCAAAACAACATTATCAACACATTGTCTTTTTTATTTATCCCAGATTTATTATTACAGTTATTCAATTTGAGCAATTAACCCCATAACCTAATTCCAATTACTCCCCAACACATACAACAATGATTTTTCAAGATTCTACAAGCTTTAACAAGGTTTAAAAGTTCACTGGCCTTAATCAATCAAAATCAATCCAAGACTTGAGTTTTTCCTTTCCGAACAATATCTGAATCAATACAATCTAGTCGAATAAGTATTCACAAAGAGATCTAAAAAATAACACTCCCGTATCAAGTAATTTGAATAAATAGGTCTAACTGGCTCAAAAACCCGATTCCAAAAGTACGGGTTGGATTTGAAATTGTTACATAAAAATGCTACCCAAACATGGAATCCATTGGTAAGAACCATTTAAAAAACGTAGTTGTATTTCACCCAAAATCACTATTTCTTCTTAAAGCTCAAGTTCTTGAAAAACATCTAAGGTTTTATTTAAAAATAACAGTTTAGGTGATAAAGTCTTGCCATAATCAAGGAATAAAAATGAAGGGGAGTTAAAATTCGTTACCCAATCGAAGTGTTTTTAAAATCCACTTCGAAATCACTAATACTAAGCTTGAAAACATAAAAATGGAGGATATGGGGTTGAAACCCTCATTTTGGCAAATAAGACACTGAAGTCCTCCGCGAACGTGAACTTTAATTAAGTTCGACCCACCATAAATGAGGTAGGGCTCCCGCAAACACAGAGGCCAACATGTTGACCCTTTGCGAACGCGGTCGAGCCCCTGCAAGTGCTATAGTCCCCACACTATCTCCACGAACGCGGTCACAAGCTCTACAAATGCGGAGGGTTAACACCAGCAACACAACAACAATATCAGGCAATACTAAAACCTCTGGATGGACCCACAAAATGTATTTGGAACCTCGCACACACAAATTAGATGTGTTACCCATCTAAATTCGATGTTCCAAACTCAATGAAACTATCGAATCATGTATATGAGGTCTCCTTGATCTAAAACCCATAAAAGTCACAACGAACAAACATAATGCCTAAAAAGGCCAAAACAAGCTCGGGACCTCTAAAAATTCCACCTAGATCTCCCCTAGGCCTAAGATCATCTCCCAAATCCAATAGAACTGTTGAAAATCCGATCGGAGCATCCGAACCCCACATGTTGACCAAAATAAACCGAAAAGCTAAAATCCCAATAATTTCAAACATAAGACCTCAATTTCATGAAAAGAATCCGAATCCAAAACTGACGATCTCTTATACCAAACCACATTTTAGGACTGATGGAATCACTGATACTCAAAACTTCAAAAGACACTGAAAACCACTTTTAAACAACTTTTGCTTTTCAATACTCTAAAATTCCCACAATTCACAACTTTTACTCAAAACTTGAAACAATTTCACAAACCAACCATAAATTAATTAAGGCAACAATTTGAAGGGGTTGAAATGATAATTTCATGAAAATTTTCAGAAATGACCAACCGGGTCATTGTATTCTCTACCACTAAAACCTTATTCGTCCTCAAATATTAAGTAAAAGAAAGTACATGAAGCCTTGAAAAGCTGGGGATATCTGGAATGCATGTCGTCTGACTCACTTCCCAAGTCACCTCGACAACTGAACAATACTTCTATTGCACCTTCACTGAAGCAATTTCTTTTTTCCTAAGCTTTTGAACTTGCCTATATCGATGTAGGCTCCTCCTCAAATAAAAATTCTGGACCTAACACTATTGAATAAATCAAAAGCTCATGGGACTTATCCGACACGTACTTCCAAAGAATGGAGACATGAAACACGTGATGCATAACTAAAAAGCTAATTGGTAAGGACAACATATATGCCACCTCTCCTTTTTGACTCAAAATATCAAAAGGGACAATGAATCTAGGGCTAAGATTTTCCTTCTTACCAAACCTCATCACACCCTTCATGGATGACACTTGGAGCCAAACAAAATCACCTTTCATGTACTCTAAGGCTTGAAAACTTCTATCTGCATAGATCTTTATCAACTCTGGGTTGTTAACAGTCTACCCTGAATCATATGGGCCTGCTCCATGGCATCTCTAAGAAAGTTTGTATCTAAGGAGTCCATCTCAACTAAATCGAACCAACCAATCAAAGATCTACACCATTTTCCATACAACACCTCAAATGGGGCCATCAAAATACTAAAAGGATAATTGTTGTTATAGGAAAACATTGCTAAGGGTAAGAGTTCATCCCATCGAGCACCAAAGTCTATCTCATATGCTTGAAGTATGTCCTCTAACACCTGAATCATCCAATTGGCCTGCCCATATGTATAAGGGTGGAAGGTCGTACTCATATCTAATCAAGTACCCAAGCCATGCTGTGAGGCCTTCCAGAAGTGAGAAGTGAACAATGAACCTCGATTAGAGACAATAGAAATGGAGAGTCCATGTTGTCAAACTATCACAATCCTAAAGTCGATGTGATGATGACACACACCTCGATAATCCTCAAAATAGTGTGTAAGTCAAAATAAATAACACATACGAGACTTCCAAAGTGAAGTCAGGCAACAATCGATATGAAAACAACAAAGGAGTTCCTAAAACTTGGTAGCGTAAGTGTAATGATCATCTAATACATTTCTAGATTCTAAAATACATCTCAAGTCTTTGAAAGGGGATTAAAGACCGTAAATGATAGATGGAGACCAATGGTGATCCGAAAAGAATTATCTCACCACAAGTCTGAAATAGAAGAAATTGCTAGATCCGATCGGCCACTATGAAGATCACTCTACCTAGGATCTGCATCAAAAGAATATTTGAAGTATGGAGCAACTAATAAAACTTAAGAAATAAACTATGAAACGCTTCCACCAACATGCAGAAAAGTTCCCACTCTGGCATCAGTGCTGCCAATTTTTATAATAATGACGCAAATAAATTAAACACACAAGGTTACAAATAATACTCAAATCAACATATAAGTAAGTTACACAACACAACAAGCTGGCCAATGCGATGCAATGAGTTGATAATATGATGGACTACTGTGGTTGAACCAATGTTGTCGCACAACTTGTCATATACACCTTGTCGAGCTTTAGCTTCCACACAAGGACCCATGGGGGACTCACAGTCCTTATACAAATCTCATAAGCTCAATATGTCATCAATTTGCCACCTAGATCGTGGTCAAGGATATAAGTAAGGTGTCACATTTCCTTTCTCAAAAATAGTATTTCTCTACTTTCTCATATTCCCATGAACAATGATATGCTGAATGAAAATGAATGCATCACAACACTTACACACTAATTTTCATAAAATGCAGCAGATAAATCGCCTCCTCAAAGCTCCAAAAGATTGAAAATGGTGGAAATGAGAAGAATGGGAAGAATCCCAAATTTAGGTTATGTTCGAGGAAAAATGGTCATCGCAAGCCACTAACTCTCATGATCGCGAAAATCACAAAGGTTCACATCGTGATCGCAAGACCCTTGTCTACAATCGCAAAGGCTAAGAAAAGGGTTCATCACGATTGCGAGCCTATGGGCAGCGATCACGAACCTATTGACCTCGATCGCAAAGGTAAAAAAAGACATGCACCAGAAACTAAAAAGCCAACATTCCAACACAAGGAAAATGCTTCTGAATGTACCCTGAGAAACTATTCGAAATGCGATAAAAATAAACTGGACTTGCTATCCCACAAAATTTAGCAAATGGAACTAAATGGAATCGTCAAATTTCCGAAAAGATATTAAATAACAAAATTACCCTCCCATACCACTCTTAAGGCTTAAAACTCATCTTCTCGCCCAAACGTCCAAAACTCAACCTAGTGCCTCAGAAACTTTACCAACCACCTTACTAGCTCAAACTTGACATTCTAGATGCAATGGAACTAACAGAATCTCCATCCGATGCTCAAAACTCAAAATGTTGACTAAAGTCAATCCTACAAAGAATTCTCAAACTCAAAAGGGTCAAATCACCAAAAACACGCAAGATCACATTAGGGACCACACCAACCATGCCTGAAACACAAACTAAGCATGAAAATACTAAGTTAAAGGGTAAAATGGTCAATTCATAAATAAAACCAAATTCATAAGAAATGAGACATTACATTATCGACCACTAAAACACATGTTCATTCTCAAGCAAAAAGCAAAATAAGGTACCTGAATGGGTGAAAAGTTGAGGGTATCTATGACACATGTCAGAATCCACCTCCCATGATGCCTCCTCAATAGGTTGGTGTCTCAGCTACATCTTCACTAGGTTAATATGCTTGGATCTCAATGATCTAATTTGCTTTTCCAAGATAGCAATCACCTCCTCCTTAAATGATAGATTTTGATCCAAGCAACTAAGTCCCACCGAATCACATGAGAATCATCATGACGATATATCTTAAGCATCGGAACATGGAACTTGGGTTGGACCATTGAAAGACTTGGAGGCAAGGCCAACCTATAGGCTATCTCTACGCACTTTCCCAAAATCTCAAAAGGTCTAATGAGCTGCAGAATGACCTTTACTTTCTTTCCAAACCCTCATCACGCCCTTGGTGGGTCACATCTTAAGAAAAAACTGCTTATAAATAACAAAGGACATATCCTGGACTTGCCTATCCACATACCTCTTCTACCTACTTTATGCTGTCACATAGGTCTCCTTAATTAACTTTACCCTATCCCTGAAGTCTCTAAGCAAATCAGTGGCCCAAGGTCATAATCCAAATGAATCTAACCATCCAACGGGATATCTACACCTCCTCCCATACAAATCATTAAACAGTACCATCTGAATGTTGGAATGGTAACTGTTGTTATAAGCAAACTCCTCAATAAGTAGGGACTTGTCCCAATAGCCACCAAAGTACATGATGTAAACCCGAATCATACCCTCAAGCACTTGACTAGTACGCTGCCATCAGTTTAAGGATGGAAGGCAATACTGAACTCAACCTTGGTATCAGTTTAATCCTTCATATAACTCCATAAATGAGAGGTGAACTGTGCACTTCTATCAGACATAATAGAAATGACACTCTATACAACCGAACAATCTCACGAATGTAGAACCTGGCCAACTGCTCCACATTATCGTTAGTCTTCACTGGAATGAAATGAGTCGACTTGGTCAACCGTTCCATAATAACCCAAACAGAATAAAACTTACCCAAAGTCAAGGGTAATCCAGTCACAAAGTCCATAGAGTTGTGATCCCACTTCGACTCAAGGATGGGCATCCTTTGCATCATGCCACCCATTTTTTGATATTCATACTTTACTTGCTAACAGTTCAAACATTTGGTAAAAAGTCCATAATATTTGTCTTCATACCACACCACCAATAATGTTACTTCAAATAATGGTACATTTTGGCTGCCCCAAGGTGAATAGAGTATTTAGAATAATGAGCCTCCTCCAATATCATACGCACCCAACCACTTACTTTAGGAACACAATTGCGGACACAAATCCTCAAAGCTCCCTCGGGATCAAGAGACATGACTTAGCTTCACCTCTCAACACTTGGTCATGAATCACTCTCAACTTGTAAGCCTCAAATTGGTGGGCAAAAATCTCATTCATCAATCTAGACCTAGCCTGAACAAAGGCTAAATCATGGTAAGGTGAAGAAATATCGAGTCAAACCAACTGTCTAGCGAACGACTAGACCTCTTAAGCCAAAGATCTCCCTCTGCCTTAAGAAAGTCTAAGCTACCCACACTAGGTGCCTTACGAATAAAATCATTCGCTACCTAATTTTAGTTACCATGGTGATAAAGAATGGTGATGTCATAGTCCTTCAACAAATCTAACCGTCTACACTGCATCATGTTCACATTGGGCTAAGAAAAGAGATATTTAAGGCTATGATAATCGGTAAAGACCTTACAATGTACACCATTGAGGTAATACCTCTATAACTTTAAGAGAAAGACTACTGCCACTAACTCCAAATCATGAGTAGGGTAGTTCTTCTCATGCACCTTTAACTGTCGGGTAGCATAGGCTATGTATCTCCCCTTTTGCATCAATACACCACATGGACCAACACCCGAAGCATCACATAATACAACAAATGTCATACCCTACATGGGTAATGCTAGGATAGCTGTTGAGGCCAATAACTCAATAACATCCCGGAAATTTTTAAGATAAGATTCGAGCTATTCTTTATTTGTGGATAAGATTGTATCAGGAGATTCTTAAATTACACATATTTGAAAAGGTAAATTCTTTAGTGTGTGAATGGTTTCGGATATCAATTAAGGTCACTAGAATCTCCTAGCACAAAGTTGAGTTGAAAGCTTCCTTACCGATTAAGTTTTGATGTAAGATTCTACTTAAGTTAATTTCGAAGGACCATATCTCTTAGAATATAAAGAGTTATGTGGCCCATAACCTATCAAACTAAAGGTATTTAAATCCTTTCCAACGCCACCAATTTTGCATCAATTAAAATTTTGAGCAAAAAGTTAGCCAACGGGAAAACATTAAAAATGGTCGTTTTTGTCTTTTTACCTCTAAGAAAACCCTATACAATTTTCTTGACTAATTAAAGGCTCAAATCAATCAGATTTTCATCTTTTAATCCATCATTCACTTCTCTCTAAAACCATAGGGAAAAAACCCTAAGAAAAAAAAATCAAAGTAGAAGACTCCATTCAAGATTCTTTCATTCTTTTCAAGATTCTTTCATTCATTTACAAGATTTTTCTCCTAGGTAAGTCTTTCTCCAAGAATTCCAACTAAAATTCTTCCATACAATACTGAATCACTAATGAAAATCATAATTCTTGGTCATACAGTTTCAAGAAACTAATTCAAGAAATCTGAAGAAAGGCTTTCTTGATTTTTCTCCTTCAAGCTAGGGTTTCAAGGCTTCTAATAAAAATCTTCTTCAAGAATCTTTAAGATTCTTCAAGAACGTTGTTCTTCCAGGTATGTAAGGCTATCATAGTGTTGGAATAGTTCGTCCTCACACCCTACATCTTCTTTTAAATCAGTAAAAGAGAAATCTAAGATTCTACCCCTAGATTTGAGTATTCTGGAGATAAGTTGATTTGAGTTCTTGAGCTCATGGTTCTTTTGAAAATTCTATTCCTAATTATTGAGTTTCTCTATTGTTTTTGAGATCCTTGAGTTGATTTTTTCATATCTATATTTTAGCACGAACCTTATTTTGAGTTATAAATTTTGATTTTTTTTAAAGCCAACACTTCAGTTCTTAAACTGAGTTTTGAGAAAATAAAGATGAGTTTTGAGAAAAGAGTTTCTAAAACAGGATTAGTATGAAAATTGAGTATGCCATCAATGTATGAGTAGTATGGTATCTATATATACCATCAATGTTTATGCAGTATGACTTCTCGAGTCATCAATGATCATATTAAAATATGATTTTGATATGTTATTGAGAAAGAGTTTTCTAGTATGAATTGAGTAAGAGTATAAGGGGACTATGTATTCCTAGAGGTATCAATTTTTACATTGATAAAAGAGAAACTGAGATTTGTAAATGAGTTATGAGTTCAAAAGATATTTCAAGAGCAATTACCTCTTTTAAGAGGGTAGTTTGAGAAATTATCTCAAACCAGAGGAAGATTTATGTTTTTAAATATATGAGCATAAATATATATTATTGGGAGTAGTATTGAGCAGCCATACGGGGAGGAGTTCAGACAACGCAAAGTCCTCATAAACCATGTATGCCAACATGGGTAAAGGGTCATACTTTTTAGATGATTGCTTATTGCTTTTAAGCATAACTTAGTAGATCCACTTAGTTGAGGTATTCTATACCCTAACAAGATATAGGACAGTTTTGGTAGCGTGGGCGAGATGTTGTGTCATGATGTAGCTCATTGTGATGATTGTCGGTTCAAGAATCTCCCAATAGATTTAAAGTGTATTTTTATATATCACTTATTATGTTAAGTTCAGAGATGAGAAAGTATTTTGTAAAGCTTTAAATGATTTAACTCCTTTATTTCTTTACATTCAGCTTGAGTGCATTGTTATCTATTGCACTCCTTTTTTTCAGTTATTTGATATTCAACTATAATACATATTCGTACATTCCATGTACTGATGTCATTCGACCTGCATCTTTTAATGATATAGATACATGTTCTTAGGATCCTCAACAAGAGTTTGTTGAGATCACTTCACCCACTCTTCTGCTTTTGAGTAAGACCTCCTTGCTTTCGGAGGACTGCAGTTTTATGAGTTGTTAGTAATAGTAACTTTTTGAGTAGTCGTGGGTCTTGTCCCGACACTCGTATATACATAGTAGAGGCTTTATAGATAGATAGTTTTGGAGACTGTTTCAGTTTTAGATATTTTATTTAAAACTTGTATTTCATACTCAGTATATTCAACAAAGTTTTGAGATTCAGTAAACTATTTTTAAATTTTTCTTTCAATTTGATGCTTATATATGCTCAAGTTAGTCTTCCACTTGTATTCAGCCAGGATGAGGGTTTGCTTGGGGACCAACAATGGTTCTTGAGTGCCAGCCACGTGTGTAGGCTTCAGTCGTGACAAACTTGGTATCAAAGCACATAGTTCAAGTGTCTTAGGGTGTCTATGAAGTCGTGCTAGTAAGATCTTATTTATAGTTGTGAGGGCCCACTTCTATAAATAAGGGACTACATACATTTAAGAAAAAAATTCCTTCTTTTATACTCTTAATCGTGCAATAGAGCTATGTCATAGAGACTTATCTAACTCGTGCGTTCTCATATCTATTCGACTACCCCTTATATTAGAGGTGGTTGAAAAGCAAAGTCAGTTCTATATCGATGACTTACTCTCAGCAAAAGTCTTGAGGAACTCATGAAAATGTAGAGGGGCTTGAGAGAAGCCCGTGAGTGAGTTAAGTGTGGATTTTACTCTTATCCATATGATTCATGCTTTCAAGCTAAAAGCGAGAAGTATTCCCAGACTCTTTTCCCTAATCTTGTTTTTGTTGAGGCCTTTGTGAGGAAGTGTGTTTTAGAGCTTGGTGTATTTGTACCTAAAATATAGTATGTGTTATGAGATTATAAGAATTAGTAGTAAAAGTGCCTAGAGTTAGAAGAATGCATGTAGAGATTCAGTAATATAAGTAAGGGTGATAGTGATAAGGCAAATTATGTTATTGCAGTCAGGCACCCAGTAAGTTATTAATGATGAGTTTTCCTTTATGAGTAGACTAATGAATAATAATCTTGTTTAACATTCAGGATATGAGGTAGAGGAAGAGTTACTAGTTAGGATGAGTTAGTGTATACTTTAACTAGAAAGGAGTTTATGATGATGTGTCATTGTGTTAGTATCGACCAAGTGTAGGTGTTGAATAGAAGAGAAGGAGTATTCATGAGGTGATAGCTCTAAGCTAGGCTTATGAGTTTTAAGGGAGAGCCCATAATATTCAAAGGGTAATAGAACTAATTAGGCAATGATGTATAGCGAATGGGTAAATAGTACTTTAGTTGTGAAAGGAAGCGTGACAGTAAATTGTAAGTATGAAGGCTGAGAGGTAAAGATTGACTACTTTTCATGAGGTCTTAGTGTGCGAGTGTTTCTTAATTTTATCTAGTAGTTGTAAGTTAATATTGTAAGCAGACAATCATATCAATATCTGTGTTTAGTAAAAGACACTAAGCTTGAATTTGAGACGAGTGTTGTGATAAAAAGAATTGCAACATGAGGGTGATGATGTTAGTTTTGAGAACTGATCTAGTATGTTTGATCTGAAATTAGTGAGGAGATCAAAGTGGTACCTTGCAATGAAAATGTGGTATTATAACCCATAGAGGAGAGAAATGAAGGTAGAGCAATAGGAGGTACACCCGAGATGGTAGGTGGCTAGACGAGGTCCTAATTGAGGTTATGATATTTCATGTGTTCCTAGATGGTATAATTGAGTTGCCAATATGGGATAGTTTGGTGCAAGTGTAATTTTCCTAAATAGTTAGATGAAGTGACTTTATAATAACCCAATGAGAAGAGGTTAATAGAAGAATCTTAGACAGAGGTCCTAGAGCGAGTCTTAGTACCTGCTTATGGAAAGTTCCATAGCCATGAAATGAGCTTTTTTGAGTATTAATGGGAATGTAGACCGGTTTATAGATGAGGGAATATGTCTATTGTTTCCAAGTGTCAGTTTTAGACCTAAGGGGAAGATGATAAGATGAGAAATTAAGTTAGTGTTGAGAATGAGAGAGTGATGTCATGAGAAAGAGTTTTAGAGCTATATGAATCCGTTCATAACCTTGTGTATTCATCAAGTCCAGTTATTACAACATCTTGTTTATATTCCTAATATCAGAATTGTGTCTATGACCTATGCTCATACACTTCAGAGAGATTCACATCTATGCCCAGCTTCCAGAATGAGGGGCAAAGACTTTAGCCCATTAACCTCGAGCTTAATCCATAAAGTTGTGGATATCAGTCTCATGATATGAACCTATTCATATAAGTATTCATGTCTCATAGTATGTCTAGTCTTACAAGTTCATGATTTAATATCAATGGCTAACAACATAACGTTATGCCATGCATATTCTTATATCAGAATTCTCAAATGAATCGTGCTTATGATCTTTTACCCTAAAGTTCTTTTAGTAATCCTTTTTAGTTTTGGAGAGGGGTGTTGTTAATAGTAGTTGCATGATGATGGAGGAAAGGATTGGTATATTTTATTGTGATAGTGATGGTGTGTTTATTCCATCTAAGGTTATAAATGTGGAGGAAGAAGGAGATAAGGCTTTACAATGAGTACTAAGTCAGCTTCTTGGTGGTAATGCATCAAAGTTTAATTGGTGAAGATGATGTGAAGTTCTTAGAAACTGGGTTAGTAGGAGTCTATAGAGTGGTTAAGTTTCTAAGCTTGAATATAGTAATAGTAACCCCTTCCATTCTCAGTCCAGCCGTCATTTGAGGATGAATGATCCCAAGGGGGAGATATTATAACATCCCGAATTTTTTTAAGATAAAATTCAAGCTATTCTTTATTTGTGAATAAGATCGTATCGGGTGATTCTTAAATTACTCATATTTGTAAAGGTAAATTCTTTAGTGTGTTAATGGTTTTGGATATCAATTAAGGCCACTAAAATCTCCTAGCACAAAGTTGAGTTGAAAGCTTCCTTACCAATTAAGTTTTGATGTAAGATTCTACTTAAGTCAAATTCAAATGACCATATCTCTTAGAATATAAAGAATTACATGGCCATAACCTATCAAATGAAAGGTATTTGAATCCTATTTCCAACGCCACCAATTTAACATCAATCCAAATTTTGAGTAAAAAGTTATGACCATTTTAGTAACCTGGTACAGTGTAGTGACGACTTAGCCAATGGGAAAACATTTAAAAGGGTCGTTTTTGTCTTTTTACCTCTAAGAAAACCCAAAATATTTCTTGACTAATTAAAGGTTAAAAAAAATAATCAGATTTTCATTTTTTAATCCATCATTCTCTTCTCTCTCAAACCCTAGGGCAAAAACCCTAATAAAAAAAATCAAAGTAGAAGACTCCATTTAAGATTCTTTCGATCTTTTTTCAAGATTCTTCTTCAAGGTAAGTCTTTCTCCAAGAATTCCATTCTTTCCAACTCAAATTCCTCCATACAATTATGAGTCACTAATGAAAATAATAATTCTTGGTCATAGAGTTTCAAGAAACTAATTCAAGAAATCTCAAGAAAAGTTTTCTTGATTTTTCTCATTCAGGCTAAGGTTTCAAGGCTTCTAATCAAGTTCTTCTTCAAGATTCTTCAATAACCTTGTTCTTCCATGTATGTAAGACTATCAAAGTGTTGGACTAGTTTGTCCTCACGCCCTATATCTTCTTTCAAATCAGTAATAGAGAAATCTAGGATTATACCCCCAGATTTGAGTATTCTTGAGATAAGTTGATTTGAGTTCTTGAGTTAATGTTTCTTTTAAAAATTATATTCCTAATTATTGAGTTTCTATATTATTATTGAGATCCTTGAGTTGATTTGTTCATGTCTATTTTTCAGCATGAACCCTATTTTGAGTTATAAATTTTGAAAAACTTTTTTAATATCAACACTTGAGTTCTTAAACTGAGTTTTGAGAAAGTAAAGATGAGTTTTGATAAAATAGTTTCTAAAACATGATTAGTATGGCAATTGAGTATGCCATCAATTTTGAGCAGTATGGTATCTATATATACCATCAATGTTTATGCAGTATGACTTCTCGAGTCATCAATAATCATATTAAAATATGTTTTTGAGAAAGAGTTTTCAAGCATGAACTGAGTAAGAGTATAATGGGAATACGTATTCCTAGAAGTATCAATTTTAACATTGATAAAAGAGATATTGAGATTTCGAAATGAGTTATGAGTTCAAAAGATATTTCAAGAGCAATTACCTCTTTTAAGAGGGTAGTTTGAGCAATTATCTCAAACCAGAGGAAGAGTTATGTTTTTAAACATATGAGCATGAGTATATATATTATTGGGAGTAGTATTGAGCACTGATATGGGGACGAGTTCAGACAACTCAAAGTCCTCATAAACTATCTATGCCAACATGGGTAAAGGGTCATACTTTTTTAGATGATTCCTTATTTCTTTTAAGCGTAACTTAGTGGATTAACTTAGTTAAGGTGTTCTATACCTACACAGGGTAAAGGACAGTTCTGGAAGCGTGGGTGAGATGTTGTATCATCATGTAGCTCATAGTGATGGTTGTCGGTTAGAGAATCTCCCAATAGAGTTAAAGTGTATTTTTATAAATCATTTATGATGTTAAGTTCAGAGATGATAAAGTATTTTATAAAGTTTTAAATGATTTAACTCCTTTATTTCTTCACATTCAGCTAGAGTACATTGTTATCTATTGCAGTCCTTTCTTTCAGTTATTTGTTATGCAACTATATTACATACTCGTACATTCAATGTACTGAGGTCATTCGACATGCATATTTTTATGATGTAGATACAGGTTCTTAGGATCTTCAACAAGAGTTTGTTGAGATCACTTCATCCGTTTGTTTGCTTTTGAGTAAGACCTCTTTGCTTTTGGAGGACTCCATCTTTATGAGGTTTTAGTATTAGTAACATTTTGAGTAGTCGTGGGTCTTGTCCTGACACTCGTCTATACATAGTAGAGGCTTCATAGATAGACAATTTTGGAGAGTCTTTCAATTGTAGATATTTTATATAAAACTTGTGTTTCATACTCAGTATATTCAACGAAGTTTTTAGATTCAGTAAACTATTTTTAAATGTTTCTTTCAATTTGATGCTTATATATGCTCAAGTTAGTCTTCCGCTTATAGTCAGCCAGGTTGAGGGTTTGCTTGGGGACCAACAATGGTTCTTGAGTGCCGGCCACGTCCAGGGTATAGGATTGGGCCGTGACAAAATCTTTGAGCTTTTGAAAGATCGCCTCACACTTATCGCTCTATAACAATACCATAGTCTTCTACGTCACTTAGTGAACTGAGCTCTGATGGAAGAAAAACTCTAAACAACCAACGATAATAGCTCGCTAACCCTATGAAACTCCAAATCTTGATAGGGGAAGTAGGTGTCGCCCAGTCACAAACTGCCGCCTTGGCCAGATTAACCATAATACCTTTATTGGTCACCACATGACCCAAGGAAGCCACAAACTCAAGCCAAAACTTGCAATTAGATAATTTTGAACACAACTTCTCCTGTCTCAATCTCTAAAGTCTGATCCTTAAGTGACGAACATAATAGACCTCATTCTTGAAATAAACCAATATATCATCAATAAACAAAATCACAAAGGAATCCAAATAAGGTTGAAACACCCGACTCATCAACTCCATAGAAGCAACTAGAGTATTTGTCAGCCCAAAGAACATGACTACAAACTCATAATGCCTATAATGAGTCCTGAAAGCCATCTTCAGGATATAAGAGTCTCAAACTCTCAACTGATGATAGCCCGATCTCAAGTCGGTCTTGGAGAACACTAACGCACCCTCAAGCTAATAAAAAAACCACTGATGTAGGGAAGAACATACCTATTCTTGACCATAGCCTTCTTCAATTGTCGATAATCAATACACATCCTCATACTACCATCATTTTTCTTCAAAAATAATACTGATGCGCCCCAAGGTCATTAGTCCGACTAAACCCTTTCTGCAACAAGTCCTCTAATTGAGCCTTCAATTTCTTCAACTCCGCTGGAGCCATCCAGTAAGGAGAGATGAAAATGGGCTTGGTGCCCGACTCCATGTCAATCGCAAAGTCGATGTCATGGTATGGAGGAAAATTCGGTAATTAGTTAAGAAACACATCCATGAACTCTCTTACCACTCTCGTGGTAACTAGAGGGGATGGATATTTGGTAAGGTTATATGATAAGCATCCCTTCTCCATCATACAAAGGGCATGGAGAAAATATATCACTCCCTTTGGATAGGAAGTCGAAGTACCCTTCTACTCCAATCGAGGTAAACCGGGGTAAGCTAAGGTCACGGTCTTTGCATAACAATATAAGATTGCATGATAGGGATATAACAAAGGGAAAATTTTCAAAATGTCAATATTTTAGCTTGTTATGCATCTGATTTCCGTATTCTTTTATTTGTTTGATTTAAAAGAATACAATTATTTAATAACGAAAAAGAGAAAAAAATTATTATGTTTTCTTCGTAACTATATACCAATAATTTTTACATTTTATTTACTTACTTTATCATTCAAATTAAAATTAGTATATTACTTTCATAATGAAAACCAGTACTGTATTCCAGTGAAATTATACTACATGATTGCATCCCTATATAATCCAATCATTACATATGAATATGATTTACGAAAGGATACAAGATTCTGGAAAAAAAAAGCATACATGGTGAAAATAATACAATTTGTTGAGGAAGGATACCATTTTTTTTTTAACAAAAACGCAAATTAACTATGAAAGAAATAGGGATACAAGATTCTGAAAAAAAATAGCATACATAGTGAAAATAATACAATATGTCGAGGAAGGATTAAATATTCGAAAAAAAATACAAACTAACTATGAAAAAAATAGGATACATGCTTAAGAAATACAAATCATTTTGGCATACCTATTAGAATGACTACAAACTAAAAAAGAAATGCAATGTTCTTAATATAAATACAAATGCCGAGTAAAAGAAAAATAATTGACAAACAAAATTAATATGAATAAAATTTAGATATGAATACAATTTTTGCAACCTTCTTCTCTGACTCTCTCTTTCTTCTTCTCTTCGTTTGCCGTATTCCTTTTTTCTGATTTTTTGTTCACCAAATCCAAATCTGAAAATCCGTATTCACTTGTGCATAAGTAACCGTATAAGCGAAATTCGAAATTATTAAATATGAACGTATAAAAAATTAAATAATATATGATGTATGAATGCCAATGTAGATTTCTACAATCTACTAAATCTCAAATATGAAAACAAAATTACAAAAAAATCGAACAATATTGCTTAAAAGACGAAAAATCTGAAATACATAAAAGAGGAAAATCTCACAAAATACTTGGTGAATATGAAAACAAACTTACAAAAAAAATCAAACAATACTGATTAAAAATGAAAAATCCGAATTCAAAATACTTGGTGAATATGAAAACAAAATCACAAGAAACTTCACAAAATACTTGTTGACTTCGAATTTACTTTATCAATGGGTAAAAAATCTTTTGAATTAATTGTGATATTTATTAAACAAAGTATTGGAAATTCGAAGAGTTGATTTTCTTGAACAAAGAAAGGAGATAACAATGGTGAAAAAGACAAGAGACAAAAAAATGATTTGGGGTAAAACCTAGAAAGAGGGGTAAGTGGGTGATGATTTTTTAATTTTTTTACGGGATAGTGAAATAAATAATGGCCTAATTTGATAAATAAAAGGAAAGAAGATTAAGTATATTAGGATTCCATTTATTTTCTAAAATATTGACATATTGACATTTTTAATAATTATTTTAAAGTGTAGATGTTTTTAATAATAATGTTAAACGTTGTGACTAGTTTGCTAATTTTCCCTATAACAAATACATACCGAATATCACATCAAAATCAAGCATATCAAGTAAAATCAGGTCTGCCCAAGTCTCAATATAAAAAACTTTCACTAAACACCCCTGGTACACCAGATCCACCACTGAGGAATTGCCTACCGGGGTTGTGATACTAGGAGGCATATCAAGGGACTCACACACATCATCATTAATTGCAACAAAATAATTAGACACATAAGAATAGGTCAACCCGAGATGAAATAATATTGTAGAAAAATGATGAAAGACTGGGGCGGTATTGTGATCACTATATCTGAGGCCTTCGCCTTGGATCTACGTGGTATAACATAAAAGTGTTTATGATCACCACTAGTCTGAGAGCCTCAATGAGCACTACCTCTAGCTCCTTAATATCCACCCTTAGTACCACCTCTAGTACTCTGTGAAGTACCTCATGCCATTATAACTGATGAAGAACAAGTAGGTTGTGATCCTGACCGGATAGTAGAAGAAGCATAACTGGGGAAGTCCTTTAGCTTGTGCCCAAACTTCTCACAAACAAAACAACCATGGGCACCTGAACCCCGCTAAGAGTAACTAGAATAGTCTGCACACCCTCCATGATATGAAGATCCTCTATGCATATCTTGATCGGTCTGACTAGGACTAGATCAACTAACACCATCTGTACTCTGAATAGCGGCCTGCACTGGTTTTCCCTAATAACCCTGTGAACCCTAACCTAAATAATCTTTACTTCAGGAAAAATGATTACTAAATTGGCCCTGGAGATGGAATCTCTTGATACCGCTACCCTATCTAGAATGCAGAATACTCTCAATCATCTTGACATGATCAATAATACTATAGAATGTACCACATGATAACATAAGAAAGGTTGTAACCTCCTAAAGATAAGTGGCAAACCCCTTTACCAACTTACGAATATGCTCAAACTATGTAGGAATGCTCGATATGCATGGCATAGCGGGACACTCATGGAAATGACCCTTATACTTAGAAACTACTATCGAGCCTTGCACCAATCTATCAAATTCATATTTGCATTGAACTTGAAGGTTATAAGGCACAAAAACCTCTCAAGAAACACCTCAGTAAACTACTTCTGACCTATACCAGGAGAACTAATGGACCTACATGCCCGAAATGATCTCACCACTCCTGAAAAATGATAAGAAGTGTAAGAAACCCCATGAGCCTCTAAGATACCAAGATGAATAGCCTATATTGACACTCAGTTAAGAAGTCACAAGCCTTCTCTCCAGCTATACCGTTAAACCTAGGCAGTGCCAATCTAATAAAGCTCTCAAAAATCTTCTGCTCGGCAACCGACATGGCTGAACTAGTAGAAACAAGTGGAGCTACAAATCTCAGAGGTGCCAAAGAAAACCATGAGTCTGTAATCCCATACTAGACCACATGAACTAGTGGCATATCACCAACTATAATAGGAGAACCTGTAGTACCCGGACGGATACCAAAAGTAGGGCACTATCCAATCTAGCCAATAACTTGACGATTAACTCTTGAAGCATTGGGGTGCTATCAGGAACCTAAGAAGGCTGAGTTGGTGTCTTTTTCTCACTCTACATCTCAATAACATCATCAAGTTCATATACAAGCTGAGGTGATGCCTCCCTTGGTTGTCCTCGAGTAGGTGCTTCCCTCTTGCTCGGCCACGACCCCTAACTCTACTACGTCCCCTGCCTCGCCTACAAACTAGGCATCGTGTAGCAGGTACGACTACACACTGTAAGGTGTGCTCTAGTCCTCGCCATCTACGTATAGAGAATAGATTAGAGGTATGCAACATTTGATATGAACAATTTGCACAAAAGGAATCAAAGGAAAGAAATTTCTCCTACTATGTATCTAGTAGAGTCTCGAAGATAGGTACAAACATCTACGTTCTAATCTGCAAAAATCTACTAGACACCCTACTCTTTAGCTTATGGGACTAATGAACCTGGAGCTCTGATACCAATTTTTCATGACCTAAAAGCCAAGGTCATGATGTCACACACCCCAAGAATCCCTAAAATGGTGTGTAAACCAAAATAAATAACACATATGAGACTTCCAAAGGGAAGTTAGGCCACAACCAATAAGAAAACAACAAAGCAGTTCCCAAAACCTTGTATCATAAGTAGAAAGAGCATCTAATACATTTCTAGATTTTTAAATACATCTCAAATCTTTGAAAGGAGATTAAAGACTATAAATGATAGATGGAGAACAATGGAATTCTTGAAAGAGGATCTCACCACAACTCCTAAATAGAAAAATCGCTAGATCCGATCAACCGCTACAAAGATCACCCTGACTAGGATCTACATCAAAAGGATAAAAGAAGTAGGAGTGAGTAAAATCCACATGTACTCAGTATGTTAGACCAACTAATTATAAGCAACTAATCAAAACTTAAGAAATAAACTATGAAACACTTCCACGTGCATGTCGAAAAGTCCCACTCCGGCATTAGTGCTGCCAATTTATTTAATAACAACGCAACTAATGTAAACACACAAGGGTACAGATAATACTTAAATAAATATATAAGAAAGTTACACAACACAAGAAGTTGGCTAATGCGATGCAATGAGATGATGATATGATGGAATGATGTGGTGGAACTAAGGTCGTCGCACGACTTATCATATACACCTCGCCGAGCTTTAGCTTCTGGACAAGGACCCATGGGGGACTCACAGTACATCTACCAATATCATAATCTCAACATCTCCTCAACTTGCCTCCTAGCTCGTGGTAAAGGATATAAAGTAAGGTGTCACATATCCTATCTCAAACATAGTATTTCTCCACTTTCTTTTATTCCCATGAACACTGATATGCTTAATAAAGATGAATGCATTACAAAATATACAACACAAAGTCATAATCAATTCATTAAGGATTTTAAATACCATAAAGTTCCCAAACTCACAGATCATGAAACACATCCTGAAATGATAATGGTAATGGAGGAATCCATTTGAAATCTGTCTTTACCACTTAGAAAATCAATTCTTTTATTTTTAGTTTTTCAAAAATCAACTCAAGCCCCTAGCTCGTGCATATCAATGCCAATTATAAAAATAATCCACACAACCCCTCACTCGGGCAATTACTCAAATATCACAGGTTTTAAGCAATAGTTAAAGATATCCCACAAGCCTCCACATAAGCTAAGCATCACAAATAGTCATCACACGATTCAAACAAGAAGGTCAGCCCTTTCCAACCTCTAAAACTTATACTATAATTCATATCATTGTTGATTTCCTATGAAAGATCACTTACTCATCCACATGTAAAAGAAGGATAGCCAAACCTACCTTCAAGGCCAAAACTTCATTCGAATAACTCTTACAGAGAACTTCCTTAACCCGATAATTAATAATATGATCCTCAATTATAAAGATTGGATAGAGTTACTCAAAAGGAGTCCAATGATATCCATATTGATAGGATTAGGAACTAGGGGTAAAATAGTCCATTAATCACCTCAAATATTGAAAGGGAAAAATCTGATTTTTAGTTTAAAAACAAGTTCTACATGGCAAAAGGAATTTGTGGTTGATAGAACCATTAAAACCAACAAACGAGTTTCAATTCAAGAAAATATCAGTTTCCAAATCAGGGGAAAACCCCCCAAAATCCACATTGAAATCATGATTTAAAAGTGTCTTTACAAGATAAAATTGATGAAATCAACAAGGAATTGGTAGAGAAAGCTTACCCACACTATTTTTCACTAAATGCAACCAAGAAATTACCCCCCAAAGCTCCAAAAGATTGAAAATGGCAGAAATGAGAAACCAAATTTAGGTTCTGTCTAGGTAAAAATGGTCATCACGATTGCGGAGATCATAAAGGTTCACATCGCGATAGCAAGACCCCTGTTCACGATCGCGATCGCGATCGCGAAGGATAAGAAATTGGATCATCACGATCGCGAGCCTATGGGGCGTGATCACGAAGGCCACAGAGAAGATGCTTCATGATCGTGAACCTATGGACCACAATCATGAAGGTAAAAATTGATCGGCACCAGAAAAACCAATAGTCCAACATAAGCAAAATGCCTCCGAATGGACCATCAAAAATTGTTCAGAATCTGATAAAAATAAATTGGACATGCTATCCCATTAGATTTGATATTATGCAGTCAATGGAATCGACTGGTTTTCAAAGAGAGGTTTAATGAAATAATTATTCTCCCGGGCCACTTTTAAGGCTTATAACTCATTTTCTCACCCAATGCCCAAAACTCAAACTCAAGCCTCGAAAACCATGTGAACAACCTTAATAGCTCAAACTAGACGTTCTTGACACAATGGAACTGACAGAATCACCATCCAATGCTCGAAACTCAAAATGTTGACCAAAGTCAATCCTTCCAAGAATTCTTATCTCAAAAGGGTCAAATCACCAAAAACACACTTGATCATTTCAAGGACCACACTAACCATTCCAAAGCACAAACTAAGCATGAAAATACTAAGGGAAAGTGCAAAATGGTCAATTCATAAATAAAAGCAAATTCACAAGAAATCCCTACACAAACAATCTGACTGATATAAAGTTGGGCTAGCTTCTCCGCAATATACTTCAGCCAATCTGGGATGTAATGGGCGGACTTGGTTAGCCTATCAACTACCACCAAAATAGAGTCATAATTATCCATGGTAGTAGGTAGACCCACAACAAAGTCCATGGTGATTCGTTCCCACTTCCAAGTAGGCATATGAATCTTCTAATACACACTTCTAGGCCGTTGGTGCTCACACTTGACCATGGAAAGTCAAGCATCTAGATATAAAATCTGAAATATCCCTTCATGCCACACCACTAGTTGTGCTGAATCAGATCATGATACATCTCGCTGTTTTCGGATAGATGGAATATCGATAATAGGGAGCCTCCTCAAGAATCAATCTAATCAACTTGCTCACCTTGGGCACAATAATCCTTTCTCTGGTCCTCAATAAACCATCAGAATCAAGCAGAACATCTTTGGCCTCTCTTCTAAACAGTTTGTCTAAAATGAGACACAACTTCTGATCATCAAACTAGCACTTATGGATTTGCTCAATTAAGGAATGCCTAGCCTTTTAAAAAGTAATCAAACCACGACTTTCCTAAGAAATCTGCAATCCGACAAGACTATTGGCTAACCTATGAACATCTCTAGCCAATGGTCTCTCATCAACACTGATAGCGAGAAGACTCCCCATACTATAAACCTTTTACTCAAAGCATCGTCCACCATATTGGCCTTCCCCGAAAGATACAAGATAGTGATATCATTGTCCTTCAGTAACTCAAGCCATATATGCTGCCTCAAGTTCAGATCCCTTTGATTGAAAATATACTAAAGACTCTGATAATTATTGAAGACCTCACAATGTACCCATAAATATTACCGCTATAACTTAAGCACAAAGACTACACCTGTCAACTCCAAGTCATAAGTAGGGTAGTTCTTCTCATGGGTCTTAAATTGTCTAGAAGCATAGGCGATCACCTTCCCCTTCTACCTCAAAACACCTCCTAACCCAACTCCAAAAACATCACAATATAGAACAAAGTCCACCCCCTCTTCGGGTAGAGTCAAAATAAGATCCAAAGTCAACAAGGTCTTGAGCATTTAAAATCTCTCCCGACACTCATCAGAATACTTACAACTCACACTCTACTGAGTCAATATAGTCAATGAAGATACAACAGTGGAGAAGCTCTGAACAAACTATTTGTAATAACCATCTAACTAAAAGGCCTTTAGTACTTAGTCGATCTTTAAACTTTCCTAGAGACTAAGTTTGTTGCATAAATTCATGCAAGGGTCAACTTCAGATGACTATATCTCTATGAATATATTTAAATACATGTCCCCTTACCTATCAAATTAAAGGTACATGAATCATTGTTCGGGCCCGTATAATGAAGTTTTGGATCCTATTTTTGGGCATGACTTCCACGGATGGGATCTATGGTCTATAGATCGAATCAGAGACCGTAGATGGCCTTGGGAGGTTTTTTTGTGATTTTTTAATTGGATTTTCTTATGTCTTTCTTCACTTTTCCTAAGTGTAAGCCACGATATTATGCATAGTCAAAAAGAGTTTTCACTCTCAAGACTCAGTTCCTACACTCTCAACTCCCTAATCTCAGAAACTACCATAAGCAAGACAAAAACTAGGGTTTCAAGTCCTTCAAGCAAGTTCTTCTTTCAAATCTCAATATCTCAGGTATGTAAGGCTTGAATAAGAGTATCCCTTCACTCTCATGGTGAAAGTATTTTGATTTTCAAGATTGTTAGGCAAAGCTAGGGCTATTTTATGAACTTATGATATTATTAATTAATTCACATTCTCTTCATTTTACTTTGATTTTAAAAACATTATTGTACTGATTTAGCATAATTTCCATGGTTTCTTAATACATTTATGATTTTTAAGCATGAAGACTAGTATGATACGATTTTCAACCTAAATTCAGGTTACTTTAAATATGTCTTTTGAGCTTAGTATCATGTATGATTCGAACTGATAAATAATTTTCATACCTATGATTAGTATACACATATATGCTAGTTTGGGAGGACTATTTAGTAATTAGAGGACAGGGGTTTTTAAAAACCCAAGTTTGATAACTACATGCCACCGCAAGATTAAGTTTTACCACCTTGTCGGTTAACTTTTTAGCCCCAAGAGGCTCATACTGGTGGATCCACACAGATAGGATATGGTACTATACACTGGCAAGGTATAGGGCAGCCCTCCCAACTAGGTTGGCTATTGGAAATCATGAGCTCACGTGGTGTATATCTGTTATAAGAAACTCCCTAGTTTATGCATTTTTTTGACGATATGCTCTTAACTTTATTTGATTAACTTTAAGAATGTTATTTACAACTCTGATTATTCAAGGCTATTGAAATAGACTCACCTCTATATATGCTTCAGAAGGAAGATTACAAATGGATTTTAGACATGAACTCCAACTATTTTCTCCTTAGCTCTTCCACTATGTATATGATTTTGGGAACCTTATTTTACTGTCCTCACTCCATTTTATGATTATGTTAGTGCCCCTTACTTACTCAATATATTCCGCGTACTGGCACATACTTTTCTCTATGCTACACCCTTTTAAGATGTAGATTTTGGCGCCCGTTCTTGACTCATGACTAGTGAGGTTGTAGTAGTTCTAGCTAGTACTTGGTGAGTCCTTCTCATTCCACAACTTCCTGCATTAGCTGTTAGTACTTATCACAAGTGTATGTGAAGTTTTTTATGGTCATAAGAGACCTCTAGTACTTAAGTGAGTTTAAAAGCTTCGTACCGACTAAGTTCTTTGTATTAGTTCATGCAAGGGTCAACTTCAAATTATCATATCACTGAGAATATAATTAACTATGTGTCTCATGAACTATCAAATTAAAGGTCTATGAGTTATCTTTCTAATTCCACCAAGTTTGCCTCATTTGGATTTCAGAGTAAAAACGTTATTACCATTTTACTAGAGACTACCAGAATGGAGTTTTCAACGTCATTTTCTATGGTTCTGATCTACGGGTCGTAGATCAAAGCATGACCCATACTGTTCATCCATGGAAAAAAGTCATAAAAGTCATTTTTTGGGTAATATTTCTATGGGCCGTAGAAGCATCTACGAGTCGTAGTTCAGGTCTTTAGAATAAGGTTTTGGATCATATTTTTGGGTTTGACTTTCACGTATAGGATCTACAGTTTGTAGATCAAACCTCGAACAGTAGATGGCCCCGTGGAACGTTTTGGCAGATTTTTAATTGGGTTTTAGTTTGTCTTTTCCCACTTTTTATAAGTGTAAGCCACAACATTATGCATATTCAAAAAGGTTTTCACGCTCAAGACTCAAGTCCTACACTCTTAATTCCCTCAAACTCAAAGACTATAGTAAGCAAGACAAAAGTTAGGGTTTCAAGTATTTCAAGCAAGTTCTTCTTTCAACTAACAACCTCTCAGGTATGTAAGACTTCAATGAGAGTATTCCTTCACTCTCATGCCTAAAATGTTTTGATTTTCAAGAATTCTTCAGGATTGTTAGAATAAAATCTAGGGCTATTTTATGAATTTATCATATTCTTAATTAATTCATGTTTTCATCATTTCACTTTAATTTTAAAAACTTTATTGTACTGATCTAGCATGATTTCCATGGTTCCTTAAAAATATATGACTTTTAAGCATGAAGACTCGTATGATAAGAATTTCAACCTAAATTAGGTTACTTTAGATATTTCTTTTTGAACTTAGGTTCATACATGATTCAAACTGATAAATGGTTTTCATACTTATGAGCATTATAAAAATATATGTTCTTTTGATAGGACTATTTATTATAGAGAGGGCGCAGGTTTAGAAAACCCAAGTCCCACAACTACGTGCAACAGTAGGATTATGTTTTACCGCCTTATCGATTGACCTTTTAGCCCTAAGAGGCTCAGACTATTGGATCCACATAGATATGATATTGTCCTTACTCTGGAAAGGTAACTCTCCCAACTAGTTTAACTGTTGGATATCATAAGCTCACGTGGTGTATGCCAGTTATACGAAAGTCCCTTATTTATGCATTTTTCTTACGATATGCTCTTAACTCTATTTGATTCACTTTAAGCATGTTATTTACAACTAGGATTATGCAAGACTATTGAAATATACTTATATATATAAATACTTCGGAAGGAAGATTGTGAATGGTTTTTAGACATGAACTCCAACTATTTTCTCTTTAACTCTTCTGCTATGTATATGATTTTGGGAACCTTATTTTACTATCTTTGTTATGCCATTTTACGATTTTGCTAGTGCCCCTTACTTTACTCATTACATTCCACATAGTGACACATACTTTTCTCTGTGCTGCATCCTTTTATAATGTAGATTTCAGTGCTTGTACTCACACTCATGGCTAGTGAGGTTGCAGCAGTTCTAGCTAGTAGTTGGTGAGTCATCCTCATTTGGGGACTTCCTAGACTAGTTTTTGTCAAAGTATAGTTCTTTATTTTTTATTTGGTTTAAGGTAACTAGAGGCCATGTCTCGTCAAACTTATTTTCTTTGGTGAAAATGTAAGAGGCTTATTTCAGACATTAGTTCTTCAGTCATCATGGATTTCTTGATTTCCATATTAAGACTTATTAAGTATATGTTTCGGCTTCCACATTTGTTTCATATGATATCCTTTGATATGTTATGCCAAGGGTTAGTTTGGGTCCCCTTATGGTTTTGAGTACCGTTTCTCTGTTCGGGTGTAGACTTGGGTTATGACAAACTTTACATCAGAGTTCTAGGTTCAAGCATCCTATGATGTCTGGAAAGCCATATCTAGTAGAGTCCTTTTTATGGGAGTGAAGCGTGCCACACTTATAATGGGGACGCTACATGATTTTTTAGAAATAATTTCCTTCTTTGTTAATCGTGTTCGTGCGATAGAGTTAAACTCTATTATTTTCTCTAATTCATGCTTATGCATATTTCAGATCATGTCGATAAGAAGATATGCCGGTCGTCAGATGCAAAAAAAGAACAAAGGGTGTTCCTCTAGAAGGAATGGAAATCCTCAGGAATCACCAATGCTAATTGGACCAAGAAGTCCCAATGTACCTTCTATACAACTACCTCATGTTTATGTCACTAATGCAAAGTTTTGTAATGCTATCTAGTGTTGGCTCGGGCAATGATAGCTAAGGTTGACCATAAGGAGCAGGACTGGCATACTGTAAAGATGTTCTATACAATGAATCTACCAGAGTTTACTAGGTCAAAGGTTAATGAGGATCTGTAAGGTTTTACAGATGAAGTTTAGAAGATATCCAAGTGATGCATGTTGGCAATACAAAAAAAAGTTTAGCTTTTCTCTTATCAGCTTAAGGATGTTGCATAAATTTGGTTTGATTAGTGGAAGCAAATTAGGGGTGGAGATGCACCACCTCCAGGTTGGACTATTTCGAAGAATGTTTTCATGGCACGTTTCATTCCTCGAGAGGTAAGGGAGGCTAAGATGAGGGAGTTCCTCAATCTGGAACATGATTCTATGAGCATACATGAGTACAACAGTAAGTTCACGTAGTTGTCTTATTATGCTGTAGAGATGGTGGCAAATATAATGAACCAATTGAGTTTGTTTGTATCTGGAATCTCCAATCTCTAAAAAAAAGAAGGTATTATGGCGATGTTAATCGTAGACATGGACATTGGCAGCATGATGATTTATGTGCAACAAGTCGAAGAAAATAAATTGAAGGATACAAAAGAGTTTTGAAATAAGAGAGGTATGACATCAAACCATGAGTTTGCCCAGTAGAGAACTGCAAATGGGAATTGATCATTTTAATAGCAAAGGTCCTCCTAACCGGCCCCATCTTCAGCTAATGCACCCAGACCCAAAAATTATCACAAAAGAAGAGAGTATGGTTCCCCGTCGCAAGGTAGTGTTGACAAGGGTTACACGCCTTATTTCAGGTTGTAGCAAGTGCGGTAAGAATCATTCCAAAGGATGTCTATGGTAAGGATTGGTGTTACAGATGTGGAAAATTAGGTCACAGACTTTAGGATTGCCCCTAAGCAAGGCAGAGCAATGGATGTAACAGACCCCAAACAACTATATCATCAGCATGTCAGAACATTAAAAAATGCACCACTTTTGGTTCATATGGTAGTCATAATTGCTTGTATGATTTTTCTTATCGTAAGGACCAGGAGAACTCTCTCGATGTTGTTACAGGTACGTTAAAAGTTTTGTCTATTGATGTTTATGCTTTGTTAGAACCTGGTGCTACCTTGTCATTTGTGACTCCGTATGTGTCTGTAAAGTTTAGTTTCAGTCCTGAACAACTCCTCGAACCCTAATTTTGTTTCTACTCCCGTCGGAAAGTCAGTTTTGGCTATATGAATTTATAGGAATTGCACTATCTTATTCCTTTATAAAGACACCACTGCTGATCTAGTAGAGTTAGATATGACAGACTTTGATGTCATTCTAGTCATAGACTGGTTACATTCGTGCTATGTGATAACACTCAAATGACTCTCCAAAACAAATTAAAAGAGTGAGTGGTTGTCGTCAATAAAAATAACCAACTAAGAGTCGGGGTCAAATCCCACAAGGAACAATGTAACGAAAACTAAAAAGATAAAGGCTAACTAGATACTAGCTTGAATATAAACATAAAAACTACAAAATATCAAATAAGAGGCAATTTTTCTAATTATACTACGAAAAAGGCCAAGACAATATCAAGAAAGGAATGTATTGAAATTGGGAAAACTTGAGATTCAATTAACACTCAATGATCCATTGCAATTCAATCAAAGATTATTCACTAATAGGTAAGCTAGGTCATCTTCAATTACACTAATTATGTTTTGATCTAAAAGCGTTTTATTGAGATATCTCCTTTCGGTCTCAATCACACAAATACAAAATAACCAATTACCTTAACTAAATCTCTCTTTAAAGGAAGCCTTGAACCCAATAATGAACCCTAAATTTTCATCTTTCGATCTCAAATTCAAGATTCCAAGTAAAAATGCGATTATGAATCTAATTCTCCACTCCAATAAATCTCTTTCGAGCATCAATCGAATATAGGAAGCTAAGATTGAGGTGCATTCTCAACCTATAAGTTCAAACATGAAAACTAAAGTGAACCTATTTCATGAAATCAAGCATGGAAACAAGGAACTACAAGAACAATAGAGAAATTAATCAAACCCAAATAACTGTCTATTTCTAGCACAAAATCCCTAATTTCATACTATTCATCACATCGACATTTCTAGCAATTACAAACAATAAAATGAAGAAAGGGTAAAAGATATTACTAAAATAGAGCATATTAATTTTCAAATCCACAACTGAAATGTGAGGTAAATCGCCTTCAATGTCTAAACCCCTAAATCAAGAACACTTAGAGATCTACTTTTTGAATTTGTTTTTTTTTCTCTAGAATGTTCTCTCTCTAACAATTCTTGGATGATCCATCATTGCTAAACTCTAACCTTATTTTCTGAATTTATGTCCAAAGCTTGAGAATTTCCCATTCTTCCCGTGTTTGAAAAGGGGGGCTTCACAAATGCGGTAGAAGGATCGCAAAATCGACCTTCGCAAAAGAGAACTGAAGTTCGCTTATGCGACTTCCACCTTTTTGGCCCATTTTGCAAAGCGAACCCCATGTCCTCGCTTAAGCGGACAGTTGACTTCATTGACTGGTTCGCTTAAGAGACTAGTGCTCCACATGTGCGATAGCTAGGACTTGTTTTTCTGCCAGGTTTTGCTCTTTTCCAGCTTCGATTCAACTTTTGACCAACGTTTTCTTTCCAAACATCAAAACACCTGAAATAACACAATTCAAAGCATCATTAGCCTCTTTCTCTACTTTAAGTGCCACAAAATCATATGAAAATACCTCTAAATATGAGTGCCAATTCACCAATCATCAACATCCCCATCTTAAAACTTTGCTAGTCCTCAAGCAAATAAAAAACGCAAAGCACAAGATGCACTCAATTTAAGCACAACACCCATTCATTTTCGCAAAGAATCATGTTAATGACTTTGGTTTGTACTAATAATTTGCAAGAACACACATCATTTTCAATTCAAGCAACTCCCTCAAACTCAAAACAAATTTCAAAACTCAATTAGCTCTAAGAATGATCAACTGACAACAAGAATTCTTAAGAAGTGACTCACAATTACTAGTAATCTAACAACTTCCCTTTACTCAATTTTGGAATCTATTAACTTCACCAATCCATCCTAGCATTCATGCCCTCATAAGAAAAGAAGTGTCCCACAAAAACACACAAGTAACCACAACACAAGGGACAACAATAAAGGCACTCACACTTAAAATGAATCATCTCATGCACACAAATGTCTCACCATTGGCTTGCCCATATTTTCAAACAACGTTGGCTCAATTTCTTTTAGTTGGAGATCTCAAAGGACTTTGTTAGGCTTGTAATGTAGGCTAAGGGTAGGTTAGCATATCATTTAGGTACAAGTGACTACACCCTCCTACAAAACAACTTTTCAATCAACAACTTTTCCGCTTTTCTTCAATTTTCAACTCAATGCACACTTCACATCATTTTTGCTATTTTTCTTTCAAGATGTCCCACTTGCAACCATTTAAAACTTTTTGGAGGATTCAAGTCTCACATTTATTCAAAATCTCTCTTTCTTTCTTTTGTAACAACTCTTTCTTTCGTTGAGACTTGTCCATCATTCTCAAACTCTCTTTTTGTTTATAATTGTTTTTATCAAGCCCTCATCTGGAAAGTATCCATCTATAATCTTCCCATAACACCCCAACTTCGGATTTTAGCCTCAACTTTCACAATTCTAGAGTTCAAGGAGGAAAAGGGTTTAAAAGAAGGTTACTTTTTTGAAAAGGATCAAGGCTTGTAATGTGGTTGCCAATAAAAGGATAAGGCTCAAAGGGGACAACTAAGGATACATTTATTGTAAAGGGTTGATATTCAGGATAAGTGGACTTCAAGGACAATCAAAGAAATCCTAAGATCATTTTTCCAACCAACTCAATCAAGACCAACATTTTAAGACCAACCGGGCAAGTTCTAGTAAGCACAAGTGAACACAAGGAGTTATTCAGAAAGACTCCCCACACATGGCATGAAGCTATTTAAAACAACTTAATTTCACTTCTTAGTCAAGAACAAAAGAGTCATTTAGAATCACCGCCTACTAATTTGGAGTCACAAAAAGAGTCAACCCATTGTAAAAAAATCATTCGCAAAAGTTTTGGAGGGGTGCTCATTTCACGATTCATAAGTCTTGACTAAATCTATTAGTACCAAACAAGTCACTAACTCATATTAAAGCACCACCGAGCCAACAAAACTCAACAAAATGATGATTTCCCCTTATGAATGATGTCACCTAATCTATCATTGGGATAATTTAGGCTTTTTATTGAGCTTTTGCAATGGTTTCCAAATTCACAAGCTACGTATACTTAGACTTCCCCAACTTCAAGGCATCAAAAGTGAAACACAATCATCACATTTTATTACTACAAAACATAATCTTTGGCCTAGTTTGCAAAAGAAAACCCACTTCCTTGCTTAAGCGGTCAGGTGACTTCATAGACTAGCTCTCTTAAATGACCAGTGCTTTGCAGGTGCGGTATATGAGACTTGTTTTTCTGCCATTTTCATCCTCTATTCAACTTTGATCAGTAATTTATTTTCCAACATCAAAACACTTGAAATTTCACAAATCAAAGCATAATTAGCCTCATTCTTTACTTTGTGTAACATCCGACAATTTGAAATAGCTAAGAAGAGGCTTAGAATTTGAAAATTTTCATTTTTGGAAAGGATTTGAAAATCTGGAAAATTTGGCAAAGTATGGAAATCAGTGGTTTTTGGCCAAATTTGAGCAGTCATAACTTCCAGCTCAGGATGAGTTAGAAGTAGTTCCAGTTATGGTTGTGAAGCTTGTGGAATGATCTTTCCAACGCCGCCGAGTTTGCTCAATTCCGAGTTCGTATGAGCGAGTTATGGCCCTTTGAAAGTTGGGCAGTTGATAAGGAAATCCGTCCGGGAATCATTAAGGGCATTTTGGTCTTTTCCCTAACTATTTCTTTTGAGGTTATATTGTTGTATTAGGCTGATATTTGGATCTTTTGTTCCATTTTAAGAGAGTGAAGGCTAGGGCTTGAGAAGAAGAAGAGAAGAGGAGGTCAACAAGTTTCCGACAAGA
>JAJOOE010005593.1:0-57685 GCA_036250405.1 Solanum raphanifolium | reverse complement strand
TTATTTGTTTATATTTTGTTATGCTTCACTGAAAATTAATAATTATATTAAAAATTTGTAAATTAATAACACTCTGTTTAGTTAATGACTGAAAGTAATTTTATGCTTTAATAAATTAAGGTTTAATTAATTGAATTTAATATTTTGTGGGGGAGGTGATAAGTGACATATAGAAAAGGTTTTTGGTCACTTTAACATTTTGACGTTGACATTTGCTTTTAGACTGTTTTAACATAATAATAGGTATATATTAGGATCTATTATACATTGGATGAGTACAAACGTAATTAAATTTATCTCAATTAAGAATGTGGTTCCACATCTTTTTGAGATACTTAAGAAACTCAAGGATGCGGTTGCGTACCTTGGACAAATTCAAGGATGCGGTTGCGTACCTTGACCAAATTATTTTAATAATTAACTTTCATTCATTTAAATCAAGAGGTTTCTAGGTTATTAATATTGTAAGAATAAATTTGCTTTAGTGTTATAACGAATAGTACATCTAAATGTTGTCTTCATATCATAGTGCAAGTTGTTTGTCAATTTTATTCATTTTCCTTAATATGTGTATGGTATCTTTAACATGATAGGTGTGCGTTTGTTTATTATTTTTATCATCACTTGTTCAATAAATATAAACAATAAAGAAGAATTGGATTAAACATGATAAAGGATATATTTGTTGTAAAACTTTAAATTTATTTTTTATTTTATTTTTGTTAAAGATCGTATAGCTTGTTAAATTTTTTTAGTCAAGCTTTAAGATGTGTCGAACTACAAACAAGTTAAGACACATAGTAAAGCGGATTCCAATAAAAAATGTGATTCCACATCTTTATGGAAATATTTAAAGATGAGCATAATAATAATAATAATAATAATAATAATAATAATAAGTTTCAATTAAGAATGTGGTTACACATCTTTTTTTTTAAACGCTTAAAAGAGATCTAAGGATGCAGTTATGCACCTTGGACAAATTATTTTAATCGTCAAATTTATTAAATTCAAACCAAGAGGTGTAAATTGAGATTATGAGGTGTGATGAACTTGAGAGGGGAAGACAGTTATGTCTCCAAATGTCAAGATCGAGAATGCAGTTATGCATTCGGTTTAAGACTAATAAAAATTCAACAATTAAAAAATAAGCAAACCATGGCATATAGACACAAATTATCCAAAAACATATCAAGATAAGTATAAGTCAATAAAAGCGACCGTGCTAGAACCACGGGACTCGAGGGATGCCTAATACCTTCCCCTCGGTCAACAGAATTCCTTACCCGAATTTCTGGTTCGCAGACCAAATAAAGAGTCATTTCCTTATGGTTAGGGATTAAACAAAAAGGTGACTTGGAACACCATAACTCAATTCCAAGTGGCGACTCCGAAAAAATTAAAAACAATCCCTAATCCGTAACGTCACTTAAATTGGAAAAACCCTCCGCCGTCGCGCAAAAAGGGGTGTGACAGGACCAATGGGTGAACCGGACCGGTACCATTTTTGGTTATTTTAATAATATATATTGTAACACCTCGGATCTCAAAATGGAGAAAAATCCTAATTTTCAGAAAACTGGTGCCAGTACCAATGGAGCCACCCACGGATCGTAGGTAGAACCACGGACCGTAGGTGGAGTCTCGTGGTTCACTCCCTGGCTTAGAGAAAATTTGGGATCTAAAGATGACACCTATTACCGTGAACCACGGTCCATTAATTGACCCACGAACCGTAGGTTGGTTTTGTCGTTAGGGTCCAAAGTTGATGGTCTCTGATCCCACCCACGGTCTACCAGTACGGTCCGTGGTTGGACCTACGAATCGTAGGTAAGGGTCAACAGTTATTCAAAGAAAAATAGTTGTTGGGTCAACTTCAAACGGCCATATCTTTTAGCACAAAATGAATTAGGTGGCCTATAACCTATCAAATTAAAGATAATTGAATCATCTTTCCAACACCACCTAGTTTGCTAAAATCCAAGCTCGAAGTAAAAAGTTATGCTTATTTCAGTGAATCCCTGTCGGGCAGAGCATGAACGATGACTCCACCGACGGTTGGTAGGCCAAACGACAGCTCTTCAGTCCACTCGTAAGTGGCACTTTGTCAACTTTAGGTTAGGGTCATTTTTTTCCTTTTCCTATGCGTTGGGGTACTTAAACTACGCCTTTAATGCCTAAACTACGTCGTTTTACTCAGAATAAGTCTAATAACCTAGTCTGACATACCCAGAACCCTCATTCTCCAAAAATCATCCAAATTAGAATGAAAAGAAGAGAATAGTCGACAATTTTTTCTCATGAACAAGTATGAGGTTTTCTTCAAGGTTCAGCCACAAAATCCAAAGAATTTCTCTGTAGATTTCGTCACTAGGTATGTGGGATTTCACTAGTGGGTTCCTTTCACCTATTAGGTCCCTAAAATTCAGTTAGTTCTTCAAATTCTCATGAACTGTCCAGACCTAGGGTTTCTAAACTTTTAAGAATTATTGTGAATATGGTTCTCTTGATCTAAATAACTTGTATCTTGATAATTCAGTATAATTCCATGCATAGTACCTAGAACCTGATACGTCCAAAATTATACTTCAATTAAGAGGTATAAACGGTCGACGTCAATTTATAGAACTCAACGTGAGTTGAGGTTGATCCCATAGATAATTTCTTTACAGAAATGATTTCATTGTTGCATTTACCCAAATGTTGTTATTATTTCCTAAAGAAAACAATTAGGGAATGTAAATTGGGTTTAGTTGTAAAATCCTAGTAACTAAGATTAAGCAAAATCCAGATTAACAATTAACAGAATATAAATTCTAAACTTGTTTCGATAATTAACTGAAACTAGGACTGTGTTCCCTATAACGCTTCATCTAGTGTTTTTCCGTAAATGAGTTTCAGGCAATTCATCTCTGCAAAATACAGGCAAGATAGATATATCTAACACTTCTCAGTCTAATTAGATAACTTTCACTCAAGCCCTCTCGGTCCCAGAGTGTTAACAAGTTTTACCCTCGCTTACGATAGTTTTAAAGTTCTTTTCTCTCGAACTCAAACTTTGACTCTATTTCTTAAGGTTAATTTAGCTTTTTCCCAACTATCATTTTTCTCTCGAATAACTGATAGATATAGGCTACCTCTAATGTGTGCACTCATTAGAATATATGAATAACGAAAGCTAAATTATAATTTGCAAATATAAATCGCCTTTCACTCATTTTACGAAATTATACTTAGATTTACGTCACACATCCCACAATCCCAGTTTGGTATTTAGCCACTCATGATTTCACGTAAACATACAGAAATCAGTAATGAAATCATTAAGAAAATATACTTACGAAAATCTGCAAATTCACTGAACAAATGATAATTCAAAATCGAAAATCCAACTTTGAAACTTGATTCTATGTTAATCGTCCAAAACCAAAGCTAAGAATATTTGAAACTACATTCTTCGTTCCAGATAAGACGAGATAAAACTAAAAAATGACCTAATTAATTCAAATAGAATGTTTAACAAGAGTCCTACTCGAAGTAGGACTAATCTGTTGCGCAGCTTCACAATTGCCTCCACGATCTATCAAGGACTTCACGGTCCGTGAAGCCCTTCGTGGTCTTCACTTGACCAATTCCCTCTTCAACTTTTCAATGCCCATTCACTGGATCATCACCACGGACACCACCACGACTCGTGATAATGACCATGGTCCGTATAGTTGTCTGTGGTCTTCACTTGACCTATTCCATCTTCAACTTTTCATTTCCCCTTCACTGGATCATCTTCACGACTCGCACCATGGATCGTTGTGACGACCACGGCCCGTGAGGTCATCTGTGGTCTTCATTTGGTTCAATCATCTTTCAGCTCCTCCAACCTTAAGCACTGGTTCAAATCTACGGGCAGCTCCACGATCAGTAGTGAATACCACGGCCCGTGAGGTTGTCCGTGGTCTTTACTTTCTTCAATTCATTTTTATTGAATTTTCTTCTTTTCTATCTTCTTTCATGTCCACCTGTTTCACCTGTACAAACACTACCAAACACATCATATCCATATAACTACACCCGAATTTAATACTAATTCTTAGTTTTCAAGCATCAAATGTGCCAAGATTTCGCGGCACATCAACACCCTCAACTTAGAACCACTACTTGTCCTCAAGTGATGAGAAAAAAATAATACATTCAGCGGTCAAACATTCAAAAATCTTTTTGACACTGTGCAACACCCATCTCAATCACAACTTATATACAAACCATCAATTTAACATGCAAGGATCAATATATGACATCCCATTACTCACAGTCGACCATGCTTATGCATGTGTACTATCAGCTAACACAATCTACTATCAAATGCAATCACTGTGTCCTCACACCAAAGAAGTCCCTCACTCATGGTAATTGGGACTCAGTTCTACGCTTGCACTCTCAAAGAACTTCTAATACTAACAACAAAAGACCATAGGCTTGCCCTTGCTTTCTACGCTCTATCTTTCAAACACCCGGAATATGATCACTGTAGGACTTTATCGGCTCGTAACATAGGCTCAGGCTAGGGAATGGATATTTGGGTTTGTGAGTGACTAGTTCCTTAGTTCTCCAAAGTTTTGTTTGCACATAACTCTTTTGAGCGATTCTCTCTTTTTCTTCATTTCAGTACATCCCAACAGCCATTATTTTCTTTTTCTTTTTCTTTTCTTTCTTTTAGTTTTTTAAAAAAAGTATTTTTTTTATTTTTGTATGCTTTCAGCTAACTGGTTGAACCTTCCTTTTCACTTCTTCTTTCTGCTCGGGTTGCAATCACCCTCAACTTAGGATTTTGGCCTGAGTTGTGACATCGTATCTTCGGAGACCCAAGGATATGATATTTAATGGGTAAAAACAAAAACTGATTTTCAGGCTCAAATCGGGTTCAAGTGATAAGCTTTTATTTGGTTGTTTTATTTTTGGCTTTTTAATGGCTTAGCAAAAATGGCCTAATGATCCTTTCCTATCCGGTTATTTTCAGATTTACGCAAGACTACTTGGGCAAGTTCTAGTTTCTGCTCTTAGCGTTAGACTTCGAGCAAACCTCACACACACATGACACATGACAACATTCTCTAGTTTCTTGGTTCACTAATTTATTTTCATATTAGCAATGTTCAACACGTGAGTACTGAAGATGTCATCTAAAGAGACTAGGAGTCAAATTTCAGATTCAGGCTATCATGTCAAACATAACTAGCTGTTGCACAGCTCAACACCAATAACGTCACAATTTTCTCCAAAACAAAAACACAACGATCACAGACAAACATGGATTCAACCTCCTTTCATTCCAACAACTAAAATGGCAAGTTGCTCACCACCCCCTCCCCAATCAAAAGGACTTTTCCCTTAAAGTCAATAAAGAAAAACAAAACATTGCTGCGAGGAAGGGTCATACCTACGACGCTCTAGGCGCCGGTAGCCGGATCAGCGTCGGCATTGATATGCTCAAATTACACCTCCCTAAAGAAGTATAAGCGATCTTTACCAAGTATAGAACCCAAATTGTAGGTTGGGATCGATCCCACGAGGAATATGGTTTAGACTTAACTATAACTTATGATTATATTCATTTAGTCAACGTATTTCCGAGACAAGTAAGTAAAGGGGGAGGGGAGGTTGTGTAACAAATAACTGATTAATGTTTAGAGAGAAAGTGAGCAAGATTCGAACTTTAGTTGTTATCAATGAGAGAAAGAAACTAGGGTGTATGTGTTCCCCATAAGCTCATAACGCGGTAATCCTAGTAATAGTAATCCTTTCCTAGTGTATCACATGCAAAGTGGCAAGTTATGTATCTCACTATTAGATAGTATCACACTAAATCTATGTTGATAATTCTTTTCTTATTAACTACCTCCTTGGTCCGGCAAGTAGCAATAAGGCGAGTTCTAAAGTTGGCCATCGTTAAAAAGACTTTTAAACGAAAGACTTATCAATGCATGCAACAACAATATTCAATAATTACTTAGTTACTATTCATACTTTGTTAATTGCTCATGGTTCCCACAACCTTAGTTGTGGATTTAGTTACCCATGCTAGCAAGAACACAAGTCGTAATTTTAGAAGAAGAATTCATAAACTTACGTAATGAGTAGAAGAAACCCGTAATCTTCAATTGATATTCAAAGCAAGAATCTTTATAAACCAAAATTAGGAAATCAAATTGCTAATGTTTGCAAGTTAATTCCCAAGAAAATACCAAGAACTAAAATAATACTATGGTGTCTAACCCCCAAAAACGAGGTTTACATACCCTATTTATAGAAAACATTGTCCTAAACAAAAAGGAAACGAAATAAGGAAATAAACTGCTAGACGCGGCTTTGATCTATGAGACTGACCTACGGTCCGTAGGTCCCTTCCATGGCTCAACACTTGGACATTTTCTCAGAAGCTGGAACCTTCAACCTTTCAGATACAAACGACGGACCTGCAGAACGCACCGTAGGTTGACCTATGGTCCGTGGGTCCCCTTCTGTGGCTCAACGAACTTTTCATAAGGTACTGGAACTCAAAATCTTTGATAGAAATGACGGACATGCAGGACGGCCTGTAGGTCGACCTATGGTCCGTCAATGGCCACCGTTTCCATACTTGGTTAAGACTTCCCTGATGATCATTCTACGCCACCCACTTACGGACCGTGACTGGACCTACGGTCTGTAGGTCACTTCCGTGGGTGGGCACTTCTGCAGAAATTCAGCTGTCTCTCTCCCGACCTCGTCCAAGTCTATTTCCTACAAATTTAGAACAATAAACATTAGTTCTAATACAAAATGTCCCTAGACATACACAAATCTTAAGTGAAATGTATTAAAAATACCATAAACTGGTGGTATATCAACACCCTCAACTTAAATTCATTGTTTGTCCTCAAGCGACGCACTTAGACTTTAAACGACACTTGTGTAGAAGCAGACATACAAACTCAAGCAATCACATGGCTATTTCAATCCATCCCACTCTCTCAGTGCAAATATTTTCTCTCAGACTCAACAAGCTAACTCATGCGGATCAAGATATGACAAAGATCGACCAACAGACACCACAACATACACCTTTTCACACAGAAGATATGAATTGTAGAGTTTTAGGATTCATTCAACACTCACGCTCAGAAGTGACTTCAAGTATAGTTAGTGTTCAATACCATAGACTTGCCCTTATTTTCACTGCTTAGACTCTCCAAACTAGTTGCTAGGATCACTATAGGACTTTCTTAGCTTGTAACGTAGGCTCAAGGTCAAGTGTGGTACATTAGGGTACTTTTTAGTGACTTTCTGCCCTCTTTGACATTACATTGGCTATTGACCTCTTCCTTGACCTATTTTTGGCGCCTTTTCATTCCACATTCTTTTCCTTAACTCTTTTTTAACATAGATGCAACTTTTGAGTTTGTGACACTTATTTGTTTTTCTTTTTCACTTTCTTCTTTTTCTTTCACTTTATTTTTCACACTTTCACTTATCATATTTTTGTCTTTTTTTCACAAAGTCACATCCTCTTTCTTTCTTTTTCTCTTTTCAACACTAGACTCTTTTCATACCTTTTTTTTTCATTTGGTTTCCTCTTTCATAGCCACCCTCAACTTAGGCTTTTGGCCTAAGTCAAGGTGCATATGTCCAAGTAAGGACCGGGGCCAAGACAATATTTTAAGGGAAGGTGAGTTAGGTGAATCAAAAGAAATGGTCAATTTTAGGCTCAAATATTTGGATCAAAAGGGAACAATGCTACCATTATGTTAGCTCATTTTAGGCTTAAGTGGACTAATTTGAACAATGGCCTACGATCACTTCCCAACTTCTAGCCTAGATTATCCTAGTATGACTAACGGGGTAATTTCTAGATTGGCACAAGACTATTTGAACATTCAACTATCCTCACACACTCTTGACACCTTGTTTCATTATCAGATTATCAGATTACCCAATTCAAGTTTTTAGCTTAAGTCATGAGGTCAAATCGGTTCTTATCATGTCATATTTAGATTTAACACATTCAAATCATCAGACTATAGATTCATCACAATTCAACAATTTTTTGACAGGGATCATTTTTATCATGCTTTTCTTTCATGCCATCATGATTTTATTTTTCATTACTCTTACACATACATTCCTACACATGTTGGTTCAACAAAAATTAAAACAGTCTCTTGGGCAAAAAGAATATAGGCAAGAAAACCCCAAGAGAGGATTATGTGTTGGGTTACTCAGACTTCACCCTATCACTCACAATCCATTTACCCCACCCCCAACAAAATAGAGTGTAATTGTTACCAATACATAAAAAGGAAAGAATAAAGGATCGGGTGAAATAAACTTGTGGCACATAGCGCCGAAGACCTATCAACAAGCGGATGGGTCCGGTTTCTCGGATCCCACTGAATCAACAATCAGGTCACCCTCAGTAGTGCCCGCATCAACCGTCTTAGCACCTCAGTAGTGCTAACATCTCTTCTCACCGCACCATCAGTAGTGCTCACACTGCTAGAGGCACCAACACCTACCTCCCTAGCCCGCTGCTGGTGCATCTCCTCATCAACTATAGAGGCCCTCCGTGCTACCTCAAGCTCATGGTGCTCCCTCTTGCTTGCTCTCCTGACCTCAGAATCATCAGAAACCTGACTGGAGCGGGGGTGCTTCCCAGCATGACGGGAAGAAGCATGAGGTGGCATCTTATCCCCGAATAGAGCATCGAACAACGTATTATCAATCGGTGCTGTAGGGGCTGACTCAGGGTCGGTCTTTGGTGGAGCTAGGAGGGTGTCAAGATCAGCTCGAAGACTAGCTAACACCGTCTGGAAAGCAAAGACATCTGTGGTGGGGGATGGTCACTCTAAGACACGCAACTCAAAAGCATCAAGGCGCTGGTGCACGGTCTGAACATTTTGGTCCATCATCTGCTCCATCCGCTGCTCCACCCTAGTTGCAGACTCCTCAATCCCCCAGTGCATCCACGGCCTCATAAGTTGAAGCAGGCTATCCATCTGAGCCTCCAACTTCTAGACTCGAGCTAAGGGCAAAATAACAAACCCTGAAGAGTGAGTGGCTCTGGATGCGCTAGGGGACTGACTGGTGGCTGGAGAATGGGAAGTCGAGGCATCCTCACTAGGGGCTAGAGGGGCAGGATCCTCACCCTACATCTGCTCCACATCAGCAACTAAGTCTGCTCCTAGTGGTGCCACATCAACCTGCGGATCTCTACGCGGTGAAACCACATTGGCCTCATCTCGAATCAAACCTATATCTAGGGTCTTGGTCGCCTGAATCAATTTATCATAATGCCAAACCAGCACTCCAGAGTCCCTGCACAAATGAAAAATGAGGCACGGGAATGAGTAAGTGGTGGTGGCCTTGAAGGCCCTCTCATGTATCTACGCAATAATTAAGCGGGCAAAACCATCTCGAACCCAGCAACTAGGGCTGCCACCATGCCTGGGCGGTCCCAAGTAAGAACATTGTCTGCCTGCGTAGGAGACACTCTGTTTCGCACCAATAGCCAGAAGAATTTGGTTACAAAAGTCAAAGTGTCCTTCTAGATGCCTCCACTCGGAGATAACTCAGCGCGCTCTCCGTCAGTAGCAAAGTGATGGGCTAACCAGCGCAATAAAGTCTCCCTATGCTCTGCATTCTTATGGAATGCCCCGCTCCTCACAATGTCCCAACGGTAATCAAATTCATCTGTGTTGATCTCTAGAATGTGGCCCGGGCCATAGAGGAATCTATAGATAGTAGCCTCCGATATATCAACTGAGACCCCATGAACTAGTGTAGCCTTGACTGGAGGCTGGGCGGCGGGCTTGGTCCATCTGTCAATCAAACCTCAGAGGGTGGCCGCATAGGAAACATAGAACTCCCTCACGATCTCCTTATTATAGGACCATGGGCTAAGGGTCATCCACTCGCACATGTGTCTCTTGAAGAGCTCATGAATGGCGGGCGCGATGTGCAAGCTGCCTAACCTAGCGCTCATCAGTGACTAATCAAGCCATCCTCTCCTTCTCAGTTGTCATCCGGGCATCCCTTATATTTGCCATTGACCACTTACATACCACAGGTTTGGCTCCTCAGCAACTGCAGCAGGCTTGGTATTAGGTGGTACGGGAATGTCCTCCACACTAGTAGCCTTATCAGACGAGGCAGTCCTCCCAATGTGAACTAGAGTCGGATGTGAAGCTGGAATCAGAGCCGAAAAGTCGGTGCCACAGATTTGGACTTGCCCTTTGGTGCCCAAGTCAGTGCTTTCTTAGGGGCTATGGTACCTGTGGATGCTTAGTTAGTGCCAAAATAGACCAATGACACACTCGAAATGTTTTTAGAACAAAGAACAAACCAAAACGAAAAACAAAAAAAAATTCAGATAGTAGCTTCAGTGGCCACCTAAGGTCCCTGGGTTGACCTACGGTCCGTGGGTCCCCTCCTTAGGTCTGAGGTCCCAAAACGTTGGGCTCTGATGGGAACCACGGATGTGCAGAACGGTCCGTAGGTTGACCTACAGACCATAGTCCACCTCTGTGGTTCCACACTTAGTGGATCCTTTATGTGCAACAGACCCACATACCTGATCTACGGTCCGTGGACGAGGTCTCGTAGGTCAAATTTGTGCCAGGTATCAGACATGCCTCATTTTTAAACCATTATTTTCAACAATTCAAACAATCAATCTAAGTCTAATCATGCATTTCAACACAATTTATGATAGTTTGTCATCCCTAGGGTTCTGATTACTCCTTATTTAACATTTATTGCATACAAATATAGAAACCCTAAGTTGAAACTTCCATTTAGACTATTTTCTTTAAGTTACTTGATTACAAAGACAACACAATCACATTTTATCATCCCAAGGGTGTTTCTAACTACAGTTCCTCATGCAATTTCATATAAAAACAACCCAAGGTCAAGATCCACTTCATGGCTTCATGTATTGAACAATGAATACCGAAATTCAGAGTTAAGTTGAAATCGTTTACGTTACAAGTATTTGAAATGGGTGATTGTGTAATGCAATAGATTCTTTAGATCGTGTGACACCGAACTTGGACCTTGAACTCTTTTGGTGATAGGAGAATGGGAGTGATCAGATTTGGGAAAAAGAGGAATGGAAATTTGGGAGAGAAGATGGTAAGTATGGAATATGGGAGTGATTTGGGGGACATAATTATGGAGTTTTGGGATTTGGAGGGGTTGGAAACGGTTGGGAGGGAATTTGGGAAATGGGTGATTAATTTAAAAATGAAGAGTTTTATTAAAAAGGGGTCCGGGTCGGGTTGACAGAACCCTAACTTTTGACCCACGAGACCCCGTGTACGGGTCGTGGGTCGACCTACGGACCGTGGGTGGGGTCCGTAGGTCACTCAATACTTGGAAAATGCAGAGGACTTACCTGGGGGTGTACGGACACCATTCACGGTCTGTGGATCAATCCACGAACCGTTTATGGGGTTCGTAGACCTCTGCAACAGACATTTTTCTGTAGATTTGGGTTTTCATCCCTACACATGTAGCAACCGTTAGGACTTTCTTTTTACATTTTCTGGACACGTTTTTAGACACGGACCCTATTCTATATCTAGCCAACACTAAGACAAAAATAAAACACCAATCTAAAGAATTACAGAAAATCAAATAAACAGAGCAAACTCCTAAATTGAAAAGAAAGACCTATAGTTGGCTAGATTGTACATCTTGGGTTACTTCCCAAGCAGCACTTGATTTAACGTCACGGCACGACGCAGGCCTCTTGATTACTCAGACTTTATCAAGATAGTAGGCCTCAACCACTTCTTGCATATTCTCTTCTTTGCCCATGTAGACCTTGATCCTTTGTCCGTTTACCTTGAACCTTGTGCCCTCATTGTTCTCAAGATCGACCGCTCCATGTGATAACACTTGAGTGACTATGAATGGCCCGGTCCACTTGGACTTGAGCTTGTCAGGAAACAAGTGCAACCTAAAGTTGAATAGAAGCACCAGATGACCCATAACAAACTCGTGATTTTCAATCTTTTGATCATGATACTTCTTCATCTTCTCCTTGTACAAGGCTGAACTTTCATAAGCTCTTAGGCGAAACTCATCAAGCTCATTCAAGTCAATTACTCTCTGATTCGATGCGGCGCCCCAATCCAAATTCAACTTCTTTAGCGCCTACATAGCCTTATGCTCTAGCTCTACCGGCAAATGGCAAGAATTCCCATATACAAGTTGGTAGGGGGACATACCTATGGGAGTCTTGAATGTGGTGCGATAGGCCCATAGAGCATCATCAAGCCTCCTAGACCAATCAGTTCTATTAGCATTCACAGTCTTAGCAAGGATTTGCTTGATTTCTCTGTTGGACACTTCAACTTTCCCAGTAGACTGTAGATGGTAAGGAGTGGCTACATTGTGGTGGACGCCATATTTCTCAAGTAGTGCCTTGAAAAACTTATTATAGACGTGAGAACCTCCATTACTGATAATCGCCCTAGGTGTACCAAATCTGGAGAAGATATTATTTTTCAGGAATGCGGTGACCCTTTTACCTTCATTGTTGGAAAGCACAATTGCTTCCATCCACTTTGACACATAATCAACCGCAACAAGAATATACTTCTTCCCATGTGAGCTAACAAATGGACCCATAAAATCAATGCCCTAAACATCAAACAACTCAATCACCAAACTCGAATTCATAAGTAGCTCTTGGCTCTTTGAAATTCTTCCTTCTCTTTGGCAACAATCACAAGACTTGGCGAAATCATGAGAATCTTGGTGGATGGTAGGCCAATAATACCCAGACTGCAAAATCTTATGCGCAGTTCGAATACCACTATGATGCCCACCAATAGGAGAAAAATGACACGCCTCTAGTATACTCATCATCTCAACCTCGGGCACACATCAACGAATAATCCCATCAGCACAAATACAGAACAAATAAGGTTCATCCCAAAAGAACTTCTTCACATCATGCATAAACTTTTTCCTTTGGTGAAAAGACAAATCCCATGGAACCAGATCACTTGCCAAGTAGTTAGCAAAGTCTGCGAACCAAGGAATAAGATCATGAGAAGCCGCCAATACCTGTTCATATGGAAACACATCATTAATTTCAGCCCCATCTCCTAGCTTGAGCATAACTTCCTCCTCTAATCTGGACAAATGATCGGTAACTTGATTCTCTGTCCCCTTTCTATCTTTTTCCTCAAAATTGAACTCTTGCAGCAACAATACCTATCTAATCAACCTCGGTTTTGCATTCCTTCTTAGCCATCAAATACCTCAATGCAGAATGGCCAGTATCCACTATGACCTTAGTACCAAGCAAGTAGGATCGAAATTTCTCGAATGTAAAAACCACAGCAAAGAGTTCTTGTTCAGTCAGTGTATAGTTCTTTTGAGCCACATTTAGAGCTTTGCTTGCATAGTAAATAGGATGGAGAATCTTCTCTCGCCTCTGTCCCAATACCACACCAAGCGTCACTCCATTCGCATCACACATTACTTCAAACGGTTGCCCCCAATCCGGTGAAATAATGATAAGTGCGGAAACTAACTTTTCTTTCAACTCTCCAAATGCTCTTAGACAAGCATCATCAAACTCAAGCTTACGCTCCTTTTCGAGCAATTTGCATAATGGGTGTGCAATCTTGGAGAAATCCTTAATGAACCTCTTATAGAAACATGCAGGCCCAAGAAAACTTCTAACACCTTTAACAGAGATAGGTGCTGGAAGCTTTTCTATTACCTCAACTTTTGCTCTATCAACCTTAATACCCTTCTCAGAAATCCGATGACCCAGAACTATCCCTTCTTTCACCATGAAGTAACACTTTTCCCAATTGAGCACAAGATTGCACTCTTCACACCGTTTAAGTACCTCGGCCAAATGATCCAAATAACCATCAAATGAGTCACCTACCACAGAAAAAATCATCCATAATTCCCTCAATAGTGTCCTCCACCATATCAGAAAATATCGACATCATGTAACGCAGGAAGGTCGTTGGAGCATTACACAACCCAAATGGCATTCGTTTTAAGGCGAAAGTCCCATAAGGGCAAGTTAATGTGGTCTTCTCTTGGTCTTCCAAAGCTATGGAGATCTGATTGTAGCCCGAATAACCATCAAGAAAACAATACCAACCTTTACCAGCAAGGCGGTCCAACATCTGATCTATGAACGGCATATGGAAGTGGTCCTTTTCTGTCCAAGCATTCAATTTTTGGTAGTCGATGCATAGTCTCCATCTTGTCACGAGCCGCATCGGAACAAGATTGTTTATCGCATTAGGAACCACAGTAATCCCACTTTTCTTGGGCACACACTGAACATGACAAACCCAACTACTATCTGCAATGGGATAAATGACTTCAACATCCAACCACTTGATGATTTCCTTCTTCGCTACTTCTTGCATAGGCGAATTTAGTCTCCTTTGGTGCTCAATACTAGGCTTGTGATCCGGCATGAGTTGGATTTTATGAGAACAAATACGAGGAGGAATTCCAATAATGTCCGTTGTTGCTCCCAATTGCACACGCAAGTGTACGCGGTTGCGCAAGTAATATAGTGGCTCTTAAAAGAACCAGATTATCGAACCTAAAGGACTTGTCAATTAGCTATTTTTTTCTAAATTATACTGATCTAATTATTTATTTAAGAGAGCCAAAAGAGAAGAATGCAAGAACAAAAAAATAAAATTACTTACAATAGTTGGAAAATCCCAGGGCTGCAGCATGTATTGGATTTCATTATCATATTTTTGGCTTAGAACTAATTTCAGTTGTCCAGTTACTGGTTTATAGGGTTGATGATATGATCCGGGTTATACGTCTCTCGTCGCCTACCCCAGTTAGCTATCTAACTATGTCGTTGAGGGGGGATAAATAGACTAACTGGCGAGCATTTATATTTCATCTTATTTCGTAACCAAGCAAGGTGTTCGTCTGGGCGTCACTCCTGAACACTAATCACCTCAATTTAATGGGTGGACCGAGCTCTCTATATTCTCTGGTCTATCTAATCCCTCCTTTCTCGATTTTAAGATTAGACAATATATTTATCTTATGGTGATCAAGCACAAAATACTAAAACAAGAATATAGAAGTAACTTATAATGACAACTAAAAATTAATTCAAAACCTTAAATAATCAACATTGAATCTGTAGCTACAGCCCAGAACAAGAGCTTTAGCTACTAATGTCTAAGAAAATAAGAAGAAGAAAAGAACCCTAAATGAGCGGTAAAGTACCATCTCTCCCCAAGAATACATACCTCAAATGTGATGGTAGAGCCTTAAGCTCTAATTTTGGAGCCTCTTCAACAAACGATTTTGCGGGTGAAGAGTCACGATTCTTCATATCTAACTCCAATATCTTCGGTTTGGAACAGAATTCGAACCTATTAGGTGTAGCAACTAACTCATCATAGTCTTCAATACCATCACCCTCAAAATTCATCATTACTGCTGCAAGTGCATCAACACCCAACCGCTCTTCAATAGACACATCAGAACCTTGACCCACAATATGATTCACCACGGAAACTGACTTGAGATCACTTTCCTGCTTCATGGACCTACATATATTAAAAGTCACCTCTTCACTATTCAATCAGAACTTCATCTGCCCTTTTTCCATATCGACCAAGGCGTGCCCAATAGCAAGGAATAGTCTCCCAAGGATGATGGCAACCTCAAAATCAACCTCACAATCAAGTATCACAAAATATGCTGGAAAGATAAAAGACTCCACTTTCACAAGCACACCAATGGGCCTCTTCACAGTTCTATCGGCCACATCGCAGTCGGTTTTGGAGCCCCTAAACCTAAATTCTTGTAAATAGACAATGGCATCAGATTAATGCTAGCACCCAAATCATACAATGCCTTAGCAAAATGCAACAACCCGATGGTACATGGAATAGTGAAGGCACCAGGATCCTCCTTCTTCTGCACAAGTGACCTTGTAGCAATAACACTACAATGTTGCAACCTATCATCATCTTCAAAACTCACGGTCTTCTTAGTCACCAAATATTTCATGAACTTCGCATACCCAGGCATTTGCTCCAAAGTTTCTATCAACGGAACATTGATGGAAAGTTGTTTCAACATAGTAATAAATATGCGGTATTTCCCTTATTCATTCTTCTTCACCAATCTCTATGGGAATGAAGGTGGAGGTCTAGGCATGGGGACAACTTTTTGGGTTATCTCTGCTTCTTTCTCTGTAGCATTCTTGGACTCTCCAGTAACCTCAATCTCATCATCATCTTTACCAACCTCAATTTCAACCTCAGACGGCATATGTGGATCAATGGTTTGCTTACCCCCTCGAGTAGTGATTGCCATATAATGCCCATCATTTTTTGGATTTTGGATAATGTTGCTAGGAAGTGTGTCAGGCTGATGTGGATTTACTATAGTGGACAACTGATTCATCTGCTGCTCAAGTTGCTTGATCGACACTGCATGGGCATCAACTTTCTGACTGATTCCAGACAAGTCATTTCGCATCTCCTTCACATTTTCATCAGTCGAATCAAACCTCTTCATCATCTTTTGCATCATATCCTCAATACGTGACATATTATCCCCATCTTCCCTATTGCCGGGTTCCTGATTCTGTGGAGGGACATAAGGCCCAGCTCTATCGTTCATGTTGCCATAGTTGTTCCGATTGTAGTTATTGTTACAATTGTAGTTCCCATCCCAGACATATTGACCATCTCAATTGTAATTACCATAATTCCGACCTTGGTTTCCTTGACCTTGGCGCCAATTATCTGAATTGGAACCTTGGGCGTTGGATCGAAAACCCCCGGTCTGATTATTCACCAAGTAAGCATCCTCCTCATAGTAACATTCCTCTACCGGTGGTGGTGGAGTCCTAGTCAAATAATTCACTGCATTAACCTTTTATGCACCTCCGCTAACATGCTTAAACACCAACCCAAGTTATGTCCTCATCTGAGCCATCTCCTCACGAATGTCATAGGTAGATTGACTAGGTGCAGATTGAACAGCAAAAGTGCTTCATCCAGTGTCTGACTTTCGAGTGCTTCATGCTTTATTATTTCGGGAAATCTTCTCCAGTTTCTCAGCGATCTCCTCAAAAGTGCACTCACCATATGATCCTCATGTAATAGTATCAAGCACAACCTTACCATTGTCATCTTGACCTCAGTAGAAATACTCCTATAGTTACTCATCATCAATGGGGTGGTTCAGAACACTTCTAATGAATGCAGTGAACCTGTCCCACGAACAAATCATAGACTCTCCACGTAGTGCCACAAATTTGTTGAGTTTATCTTTGTGGTTCAGCTTCTTTGACAACGGAAAGTACTTTTCCATGAACACCCTGTGCAATTGGTCCCATGTATGAATTGAGTTGTACGGAAGCTCAGAAAACCATACAGCAGCATCACCGGTCAATAATAGAGGGAAGACTCTAAACCCTATAACGTTCATGTCCAACTCTAGTCACCCCACACAACTCTTATAAACACTCCTCGACTTGGCCATGTGCCCAAACGGATCTTCTGAAGCCATACAGGAAAATAAACCTCCCGCTGTAAGCATCTGCATCAAACTGCTAGTTACCATAAATGTATGCCTTGGAGGCAAAGGAGGGAGAACAATGGGTCCTTCAGATTCGACAGTGTTGAATTCGACCCTGTAATTATCACGCAGTCTTGGTTTAGGTGGAGCTTGCACCCTCAATGCATCTCCAAGTTGATTATCACCCTGAACTTGAACATTCTCATTATTCACTTGGTCCTCAGGTTCCTCTATGACTGGGTGATCACGGACCCTTTGATTATTCATCCTTCTCAATGTTTTGCTCAACTCTGGATCGTACGGGGTCAGTGGTTCGCCTCGACTCCATGTACATGGCATACACTAGAGCAGAAACCTGAAGAAAACAAAAACAAAGAAAAATGTAAAATTAGGAAATAATTGACTAAAGTTCAATAATGTAGTTAAATTTAATCTAAAATCCTTATTCCCCGAAAGCGGCGCCAAAATTTGATATGCTCAAATTACACCTCCCTAAAGAAGTATAAGCGATCGTTATCAAGTAAAGAACCCAACTTATAGGTTGGGGTCGATCCCACGAGGAATATGGTTTAGACTTAACTTTAACTTACGATTATATTTGTTTAGTCAATGTATTTCTAAGACAAGTAAGTAAATGAGGGGTTTTTGTGTAACAAATAACTGATTGTTGTTTAGAGAGCAAGTAAGTAAGATTCGAACTTTAGTTGTTATCAATGAGAGAAAGAAACTAGGGTGTATGTGTTCCCCATAAGCTCATAACGCGGTAATCCTAGTAATATTAATCATTTCCTAGTGTATCACATGCAAAGTAGCAAGTTATGTATCTCTAAGTGTTTGGTCCGCCAAATAGAGAATTTTAGCCCGCACTTTGGTCCGGCTACGTGTGTATAATTTACTAACCCTTACCTTTACCTCATATTAGACATCACATCAATGTATGGCTTCGTTTTCACTCTTGCACCAATTGACATTAGACTGTTAGATAGTATCACACTAAATCTATGTTGATAATTATTTTTTATTAACTACCTCCTTGGTCCAGCAAGTAGCAACAAGGCGAGTTCTAACGCTGGCCACCATTAAAAAGACTTTTAAGACAACCAGCTCCTTTCACATCTCATCTTTTATCTTCTTCTCCAAAGCTAACACATGTCTCTCTATTATTTGGGATATTGATGAGTCTGAGATTTGGACTCATTTAGGGCTTTATTTATATAGGTTTAGTTTCCTCAAATGCTTATTTTGTGCCAATAACTGATGTAAAACCCTTGATTTCCAGGTATATGGATTGAGGAACAAAGCAAGGACACTAATTTGCAAAAAGGAGCAAAACAGGCTAAAAGAATGAAGAGAGGCAAGCTTGGTGATTGCCAAGTCCACTTGGTGATTCACCGAATGTCCACTTGACCGCCTAAAGTTCTAGTGTGCCAAGCCCTAAAGGAAAGAACCAAGTTGGCGAGAGAAAAGAGCAGTCGGCGGATCACCGAGTGGTTCTGCGATGAAGTATTGGATCACCCAATGTTACAGACCTTGAGAATGTTGAATGCCAAGGTAGAAGGACGATGGAAATGACCAAATGGCAGCTCGCCAAGTGGTTTGGCGAGCCCGGCTTAATTCGCTGAGTGATTCTTCGCAGCATATTTTTGGCAACTATAAATACATATTTGAACATTTAGTTTAGTATCGAAGCTCATATATTTTCAGTTTATTATTGAGTTTTGAACTGATGAGACAGTTTTCTCTAGTTTTTCCCAAGTTTTGAAGAATTGAAGTTTTTCACTTTTGAGAAATTGGAAGTGGGTCGTTGAGATTCTTCGAATTGGAGCATTGTAAGGACGAATCTGCACTTACCTAGTTGATGGATAATCAATTTGGTAATTGTTTTTACCTTTTTATAATGTCTAGCTAAAACCCCAATTCTTGGGGTGTGATTATGGGTTGATTTAGTTTATGGGTATTGCTATTTGTTAGTTTAAATGCTATTTAGAAATGAGTTCAATCATTAATTGTGGTTTAATTTAAGAATTGTAGTTGCAAATGCAGTTCTACCCTTGCGTTTTTGGCTTGCTCGAGAGAGAGGTTTTAAAACTAATTTATTAATTGATGGTCTGTGGGTATTAGGTAGACCTGGGTTCAACTCGAGAGAGTGAATCCTAAACCCAATCCCACACATTCAGCTCGAGAGAGTGAATGGACTAAGGTGTGGGTTGTTCTTATTTTGCTTGCTTGTTGATGTTTGAGAGAAATCAACTTGATTCGGGGTAAATTGTTCAAGAGAAAGTTTATCTCCTCTATAGCCTAGCTTACTCACTAATATCTAGCTATTTTCTAATAGTTGCAATTACCCATTTTTCTATATTAGCTTATAATCGAATCACATCCCAAGAACCTATCTCATTATTGTTATTTCGTATTGATTGGCATTGTTTGTAGTTGATAATTCCAAACCAAAACCCCCCATTTGACATTTGTGTCACCCCCTGATTTGAATAATGTCTTTATTCAATAATTTGTATTCCTATGACTGACATGTTCTTACTTCCCTATTGAATCTTAAACACGTACCGCTCCATATGGGATTCAACCCCAACTCATTTAGTTAGGTTTTATACTGACTAGCGATCGTTGACACTTAGAATTGGATGAAGTGTCCTTGAAACGTTAATCATGAATCCGGTGTACAATCTATTAGACTAAGGTCCTAGTTTGGCGCTGATTTGCAACCAATTTGTCGAGGAATAAAATAGGAATAGTGACAAAGGTACTTGGAGCCTGTGAGGCTGAAATTGGTGGTGGTGGTGCCTCTGTAGATGGTTATGATGACTCCCCCTACTCTGTCCCTCTATCCGCATGTGGAATGTCAATTGGTACATGAGGAACAACTGCCAAAGAACCCACAGCTCCAGATTTTGCACCAAATAGATGGTTAGAGATATCTTTGATTTTAGAGGCCTGGGTGAGTCTGAATCCCTCACCCCATCTGTCAACTAGCCTGTTTGGGGAAATGTTTGCTTGTCGACATAATTTCCCTATCAGACAGGGAAATGGAAGTCCGACTCTCTCATTTAGTACCCTGTTTCTCATATCGGTCGCTATGATCCCCCCACATTTACTGGGTAACCAGCCATGAGGTAAGCTACCAAAGAAGCCAGTGAGGGAGACAAGGTATTATCATTACATGTAGGTCTCAATTGTGCAGGGACAACAGCCCACCAAACCTTGGCTGGAAAATACAGTGAAGCTTAAGTGATGAGTATTGGCATTCCTGTAACCCAAGTTGTATTCTTCCCATCTAATGTAATTTGCCTCGCGATCCGGCACAATACCCTCTCTCAGGAACTCTGAACCTTCATCTCAGTTTCACTGGTGACTGCATGATGTTTTCCTCAAAAAGGCCAACTGAAGTTGGTGCTTTTGTATTTTGGGCAAGCAACATCCTATTGATAATAGCCTCAGAGATATCTATAGAATTTCCCCGAACCGTAATCGAGTTGAGTGGCCCCCAGGTACTGGCAATGTCCTTCTGCCCTCGTTTAGTGGTCTCAGTTTTTGCAGCAAATTTCATCAATGTGGCTGCATAAGACGAATAAAACTCTCTGGTCAGGTGGCTAGAATATTCTATAGGCGCGTTGTTCATCCAGTTAAACTGATGAAACTGAAATATCCGATAAAATATCAGGGAATGATTTGATATTAGCCACTACCACTCTGGTCTCAAGTATGATTGGACTATTCTTGAAGCTGCCAAACTTGATCACAATTCCATTATTAAAGAACTCTTCGGACTTGTTCACAATCCACATAGAAGAGAAACAGTCAATCAGCTGTTGTCTCGCTGCAGGGTCATGTTCATGGATGTGAACATATCGAACCATGGTAGCATCGGTGGTAATCTCTTCATCCCCTTCCACAACACATGTATCTTCCTGTGCCCCAGTCTCAACTTCTATTTCTACTGCAGGTGGAAGGGTGGTTGGATCCTCGCGAAAGCCGCTTGCAGATTCTAAACTACCTCCCGGTCCATTATCAGATTGGCTACAAGATTCCTCACCCCTACCAGAACTACTACCTTCCTCTTCAGACTGGGAATGAGTATTCTGGAGAATTACCCTCGCTTTCTGGGATCTAGTAGTTCAAGGTGAGTGCAATGGTGGTATTTATCTGAACCTTGGAACTACTAAACTCTGAAGCGTTGTGACCTTCCGATTGAGAGGTAGTAGGTGAGAAGTGTTTAGTTGCGTTCTTTTTTTGGGGAGCCATAGTACCTGAGAAATACAAAACCCATTATTACGCAAAATATTAAAATAACACACTATCGCGTACTCAGACTTCCCCTATGTACATACAACGTGACGCTTTGCCTTAAGAATGTCGTCATCCAATTTATCATTGGGAAGGGCCACATAATCAAAATACAGAACAAAAATAAAAGTAAAAATATATTATTATGTTTTTATTTTTTTTATACGGGTTCTCACACAGGCCGTGGAGTGTACCACGGTCTATGAAACATCTCATGAACTAAAGACAGAATCATTGTGCAGCAGGGGATTTAACCAACTGAACCAAGTATTGTTCACGAAAGGTTTCACGGCCCATGGAGTTAACCACGGTTCGTGATGGCCCTCGTGAACGAAGACAATATATATGGCGTATGCTAAGTATGGATCACGAGTGGTTTCACGGCCTGTGGTGGACATCACGGTCCGTGAAACCCCTCGTGAACTTACACTTCACATATTTTCAGTATCCCCTTTTCTCAAAATCAACATAAGCCTAATGTCACCCATATTCATCCCACAATCGTGTTGTTCCAATACATCTTAGCATATTATTCCAACTAGCCTATTAACATTCATCAATTTCCATTCACTCACTAACAATTTATACCTAATATGAACCTACCCATACATCAACACTAGTTCTACACCATTTCAATAAACCCACATAAGATCACAAGCAATTTAAACAAAGCCCACAACAATCTGGTATCAACCATGCTAATCTATCACATACTCATGGTAAATTCGAACAAATTAAGTACGCCTAACTTGCATATTAATAAGATCAAACTTAAAACAAGCTAAGATAAGAACTTACTTCGAACTTGATCACATTTTTTGCTCTAAAAGAGAGAACTAGGTCTGCTGCTTTGATTTCTTGACAGGAAAACTAGGGTTTCGATTATTTGTGGAATTTAGAAGTTAAAGATGAAGGGAAACCGTATTAATCTTTGGATAACCGTTATGGAAGACAGATAGGGAAGAAAAGCCGACCATTGGCGATTTAGGATACAAAATACGTTTAATTTGATATTTGGTTCAAGCGCCTATCAGGTCGGTTTTCAGGGATACTAAGTTAGAGATGACGGACCGTGAAGAGGCCCGTGAAGGCCACCACGGTCTGTATAGACGTCCGTGGTTATGACTTAGTTAGGGACAACTTACCTGGGGTTCACGAGAGGTTAGACGGTTCGTACAACTCTTGACGGACCATGAACCCTCTTGTGAACTATTTCTTACAATTTCCAGTACCCCTCATCTGAAGTTGGTGCTTGTGACGGGACGTGAAGTTGCCCGTAAAGAGCACCACGGCTCGTGGGACTGCCTATAAAGGGCCTCCTGCACCAGTTCTGTAATTTGTAGTCCAAATCCTTCATGTACGCATCAACACCCAGTGACTCTATAAAATAAAGAAGAAAATAAAATATAAACTACCTATTAGAATTACAGTCTTGGGTTGCCTCCCAAACATCGCACAATTTAACGTTGCGGCGCGACGCAGGTTACTTGATTACTCAAACTTCATCAAGCTTACACTCCTCCACTATTTTCACTTCTTCAGGAACACCCAAATATGCATTGATTCGCTGACCTAGCCTTGAACCTCTCACCCTTTTCATTCTTAAGCTCAATAGAACCTGACTGGAACACTTGAGTTACCTTAAAAGGTCCAGACCATTTGGATCTCAACTTTCCCGGAAACAAACGAAGTCTAGAGTTGAAAAGTAACACCAAGTCACCAGGAGTGAAGGTTCTTTTCTCAATATGCTTATCGTGGTACAACTCCATCCTCTTCTTGTACAATGCAGACCTTTCATATGCTCTCAAACGGAACTCATCCATCTCATTGATCTGATCCAGTCTCAGGTTTGCAGTTTCATTACAACTAAGGTTCAGCTTCTTCAAAGCCCAGAGTGCCTTATGCTCAAGCTCAACTGACAAATGACATGACTTTCCAAACACCAATTGATATGGAGACATACCAATAGGCATCTTGAAAGCTGTATGATATGCCCATAGAGCATCATCTAACTTTCGCGCCCAATCTGTCCTGTTGGCATTCATTATTTTTGCCAGAATCGCCTTTATTTCCCTATTTGATACCTCAACTTGACCACTGGTCTACGGGTGATAAGGTGTTTCCACCTTTTGTTGTTTAACCCCATATTTGGTTAAAAGAGCACTGAAAACCTTATTGCAAAAATGGGAACCGCCATCACTGATGATAGCTCTGGGTGTGACAAACTTTGAGAAGATATTCTTCTTCAGAAAGCCAGTAACACTTTTGCCATCATTCTCAGGCAAAGCAACTGACTCAACCCATTTGGACACATAGTCCACTACCACCAATATATACTTCTTCCCATATGAGCTCATAAATGGGCCCATGAAACCAACTCCCCACACATCAAATAACTCCACCTCCAGAATGGGTGTCATGGGTAACTCGTGGCGACGAGAGATGGATCATTGCCACTGGCACACATCACAACTCCTTACTATATCCATTGCATCTTGATGAATTGTCAGCCAGTAGTACCCACTCTGCAGTACCTTGTGGGTTGTCCGAGCACCTCCATGATGGCCACCCACCGGAAGGAGTGACATGCCTCTAGAATGTGCAACATCTCAGCTTTAGGGATGCATCGCTTGATAATATTATCAGCACACACACTGTACAAATAAGGTTCATCCCAAAAATACTTACCCACATCATGCAGGAACCTCTTCCTTTGCTGAAATGTCAGCCCCTCAGGCATCAAGTCACTAACAAGAAAGTTAGCAAAATCAGCAAACCAAGGAATAAGATCAAGAGTTGCAGTCAATACCTGCTCATCTGGGAACGCATCATTGATTTCTAACTCAAGTTCCTCTTTATTTTCAACATCCAACCTAGACAAGTGATCAGCCACCTGGTTTTCACAACCTCTCTTATCCTTAACCTCAAAGTCAAATTCCTGAAGCAGCAACACCCATCTGATCAACCTTGGCTTGGCATCTTTCTTTGCCATGAGGTATCTTAGAGCTTTATGATCCGTGTGGACTATCACTCTAGTACCCAGCAAGTAAGCTCTGAATTTCTCGAAAGCATACACCACAGCCAGTAGTTTTTGTTCAATAACAGTGTAGTTTCTTTGTGCTCCATTTAGTGACTTGCTAGGATAGTAAATCGGATGAAACATCTTGTTGCGCTTCTGCCCCAACACAACTCCTAGGGCAGTACCACTAACATTGCACATTACCTCAAATGGCTCAGCCCAATCTGGGCCAATGATCACAAGGGCAGAAATCAGTTTCTCCTTCAGGCATTCAAAGGCACTTAGACATGCCTCATCAAAAGAAAATTTCACCTCCTTCTCCAAAAGCTTGCACAAAGGGTGTGCAATTTTTTAGAAGTTCTTAATGAAACGCCTATAGAACTCAGCATGTCCTAAGAAGCTCTGAACACCCTTCATACAAATAGGTGGAGGAAACTTTTCAATCACCTCAATTTTGGCCTTGTCGACCTCTAACCCTTTTCATGACACCTTGTGACCAAGGACTATACCTTCATTGACCATGAAATGGCATTTCTCCCAATTCAACACTAGATTAGCCTTCTCGCATAGCTGTAAAGCCCTACTAAGATTGAGCAAACAGTCATCAAGAGTATCACCTACCACTGAAAATTCTTCCATGAATACCTCCAGAGTGTCCTCCACCATGTCCGATAAGATACACATCATACACTTCTGGAAAGTTTCTGGTGCGTTACATAGTCTAAATGGCATGCGTTTAAATGCCTTTTTCCAAAAGGACATGTAAAAATGGTATTTTCATGATCTTCAAGAGAAATTGATATCTGGTTGTAGCCAGAGTATCCATCTAAGAAACAGTACCACCCTTTTCCAGCCAACCTATCAAGCATCTGATCTATGAATGTCATTGGGAAGTGATCCTTCAAGGTCCACTTGTTCAGCTTTCTATAGTCCATGTACACTCACCATCCAGTGAATGGTCTCTGTGGGATCAGCTCATTCTTCGCATTTGTAACCACTGTCATACCACCCTTTTTGGGTACACATTGCACTGGGCTGATCCAATGACGGTCAGAAATGAGGTACACAACCCCAGCATCTAACCACTTAATGATCTCATTTTTTACCACCTCTTGCATTGGTGGATTTAACCTCCTCTGGTGTTCAATGCTTGGGTTGCAGTCCTACTCAAGTTGGATCTTATGAGTGTATATACCCGGAGGTATCCCGATGATGTCAACAATGGTCCATCCAATTGCCCTTTTGTACCTTATCAGCACTTTAATCACAGCTTGAACTTGTTCATCATTTAAATATACAGCCAAAATCATAGGCAAAGTGTTGTTAATGCCAAAAAATACATACCTCAGGTGATTGTGTAATTGTTTCAGTTCTAGTACAAACGGCTCCTCAATGGATAGTTTCGCTGGAGGACTTGTCCTGTTTTTCAGATCCAGGTCCAGTTTCTTTAGAGCATAAGAGTGTTCTCCCATACCCTGTAAGGTGTTTAAGGTTTCCACATAGTTAGTCCGGAAATCTGCTTCAAAATTGATCAACACGGATGCTAATGTTTCAACTGCCAGCCTATCCTCAATTGTTGGTCTCATCTCTCCTTCATAAAAGGCCTCTATCGCAAACACCACATTCATGTCATGTGGTTGTTTCATTGATCTGCATATTTTAAACTTTATCGCTTCCTTGTTGAGTCTGAATTTCAGTTCTCCACTTTCAATATCTACCAATGCTCGGCCTGTGGCCAGAAATGGTCTTCCCAAAATTATGGGAACCTCAAAATCCACTTCGCAATCCAAGATCACGAAGTCTGATAGAAAGATGAAAGTGTCCACCTTTTCGAGCACATCACATAAGATTCCCACAGGTCGCTTCACCGACCTATCTGCCATTATCAACCTCATTGTTGTGGGTTTTGGGACTCCTAACCCCAGTTATTTGTAGATAGATAGCAGCATCAGGTTTATACTGGCCCCTAAGTCACACAAGTCCTTCGCAAATACAATTGATCTGATGGTGCATAGTATGGTGAATGCATCTGGATCCTCTTTCTTCTGTACCAGAGATTTGGTGGCAATAGCACTGCAGTGATGAACATTGTCAGCAAAATCAATACTTACAGCTTTTTTCTTCGTGACCAAGTCCTTCATGAACTTGGAATATCCTGGTATATGCTCTAGGGCTTCCACCAATGGGATGTTCACTGATAGATGTCTCAACATGGTGATGAACTTAGCAAATTTCCCATCTTCAGCTTTCTTTTTTAGCCTTTGAGGGAACGGATGATGTGGTCTTGGTATTTGCTGTAGAGGCATAGTTCCCTCAACCCCTTTTTCTTTTGCTCTTGCTGGTTTCACTATTGGTTGAACGTCCTCCAGCCATTTACCTGTTCAACTTTGGGCTCCCTATTCCAGTTCGCTCCAACACCTGTTCATGCTCAGTACCTGCAGAAATTGGGTCATTAAGAATCTTACCACTCCTAGTGGCGATAGCCATGCAATGCTCGTCCTTCTTAGGATTTTGAATAGTATCACTTGGTAGTGACCTATTCTTCATCTGGTTTAGTGATGCTAAAAGTTGCCCTAACTGCTGCTCTATTTTCTTGATGAAGGTGGTGTGAGAGTCTACTAGTTGACTCATACTGGAGAAGTCACATTTCATCTCCTTCACCCCTGCATCAATTGACTCAACTTTTTAAAGCACCTTCGCCAACATGTCTTCCATCTTAGACCCGCTGGAACTACCACTTGTGCGGTCTCTATTACCTGGGGGAACATACACACCACTGTGATCATTTATGTACCCATCTCTGTTCTGCCAGTTTCCCTGCTCTCTATTTGTTGGCCTGTCATACTGTCCTTCTCTAGAGTAGTTCCAACCTGTATTTCCAGAATTGTAACTTTGGTTTCCCGAGTTATAAATACGGAAACCTCCTTGGTTGCCCAAGTATTTAGCCTCTTCATCTAGATCAATGTCCTGATCTTCATACATGTTTGGAGGTCCTACAACATTTACCTTTTCAGAATTGGCAACAATATGCTTCGTGAGTAGATCTATCTGGGTCCTCATGTGTGCCATGTCCTAATCCCTTTCTTCTTCACTTTTTCTTTGTTCAGCTGAATGTTCAAAAGTGAACCCAAGATCTCCTACTTCTGCATCCCTGGTGTACCATGCTCTATTATTTTTAGACACCTCATCTATCAGCTGCATGCTCTCTGAGAATTTCTTCCTCATGAATGATCTGCCACACACTGCATCGGCAACAGGTTTAACATAATTTAAAGATCTATAAAAAGCCTGTTTCAGATGTCTCTCAGTGAGACCATGGTTTGGACACTTCTTCAGCTTTTGGCTGAATCTCCACCAGGTGTCATGCATCGCTTCTCCTGGTAACTGCTTGTGGGCACTTATATCATCCTTCATTTGCAACTCTTTTGATTCAGGAAAGAATCGTTCCAGGAATGCCTCATTCAACTCAGTCCAGGTTCTGATTGAGACATCTGGCATCTCATTCAACCAATTGGTTGCCTCTCTAGTAAGAGACAGTGGGAACAACCTCAATCTTATCGCTGTCTAACTATTTCCAGGAATTTCTTGTGATTTGCATATCACCACAAAGTTCATCAAATGTTGATTTGCATCATCACCAGCTGCACCTTTGAACATACCTTTCAAATTTAGCAATTAAATTATAGTGCTGGTGATAGTAAATTTCACACTTGGAGGTAGTGCAGGTAACAATATCACTCATGTGGCTCCAGCTCCATCCAAGTCTAAGTCATCCTCATCGTACATCATGTGAGTTGGATACTGTGCTCGACCCCTTGGAGCTAGTGGTTGGCGGTGGGGAGGAGATATTTATTCTTTTCCTGGTTGTTCATCCACCACCCTAGGTGGGTTATTCACAGCATTCCACTAAGCATTTCTTGTAGCATTCTTAGCTTCAAGTCTCAATCGTTGTTGTTGTGCCTCAAGTTCCTGTGTGGTCACCATTTTACTAATAGTTTTTCAAAATTCTGGATTGTAAGGAATCAATGGGGATCCCTTACTTCTGTATTTGGCATACACAGTCGAACTTACCTGTAAGAGACACAAAGAAAGAACAAGACGTAAAATTAGGAAATATAACTACGCTTTGAATAAAAGCTAGTAAAACACTTCTGAATTGAAATTCCCCGGCAGCGGCGCCAAAATTTGATACATCCAAAACTATACCTCACTTAAGAGGTATAAACGGTCGAAGTCAATTTATAGAACTCAACGTGAGTTGAGGTCGATCCCACACAAAATTTCTTTACATAAATTATTTGACTGTCGCGTTTACCCAAATGTTGTTATTATTTCCTAAAGAAAACAATTACAAAATGTAAATTGGGTTTAGTTGTAAAATCCTAGTAACTAAGATTAAGCAAAATCCATATTAACAATTAACAGAGTATTAATTCTAAAGATATTTTGATAATTAACTAAAACTAGGACTGTGTTTCTTATAACGCTTCATCTAGTGTTTTTCCGTAAATGAGTTTCAGGCAATTCATCTTGCAAAATACAGGCGATATATCTAACACTTCTCAGTCTAATTAGATAACATTCACTCAAGCCCTCTCCATCCCAGAGTGTTAACAAGTTTTACCTCGCTTACGATAGTCTTAAAGTTTTTTTCTTTCAAACTCGAACTTTGTCTCTATTTCTTCAAGTTAATTTAGCTTTTTCCCAACTATCCTTTCTCTCTCGAACAACTGACAGATACAGGCTACCTCTAATGCGTGCACTCATTAGAATATATGAATAACAAAAGCTAAATTATAATTTGCAAATATAAATCGCCTTTCACTCGTTTTACGAAATTATACTTAGATTTACGTCATAGATCCCACAATCCAAGTTGTGGTATTTAGCCACTCATGATTTCACGTAAACATACAAAAATCAATAATGAAAACATTAAGATAATGTACTTACGAAAATCTGCAAATTCACTGAACGAATGATAATTCAAAACCGAAAATCCAACTCTGAAACTTGATTCTATGTTAATCGTCCATAACCAAAGCTAAGAATATTTGAAACTACGTTCTTCGTTCCAAATAAGACGAGATAAAACTAAAAAATGACCTAATTAATTCAAATAGAATGTTTAAAGAGAGTCATACTCGAAGTAGGACTAATCTGTCGCGCAGCTTCACGACTGGCCCTACGATCCGTGAAGCCCTTCGTGGTCTTCACCTAACCAATTCCCTCTTCAACTTTTCAATGCCCATTCACTGGATCATCACCACGGATACCACCACAACTCGTGACAATGACCACGGTCCGTATAGTTGTCTGTGGTCTTCACTTGACCCATTCCATCTTCAACTTTTCAATGCCCCTTCACTGGAGCATCTTCACGACTTGCACCACGGCCGTTGTGACGAGCACCAACCGTGAGGCCGTCAGTGGTCTTCACTTAGTTCAATCATCTTTCAGTTTCTCCAACCTTAAGCACTGGTTCAAATCTACGGGCAGCTCTACTGTCACGACCCAAGGGTACCCACTAGAAGTAACATGGCACATGGAATTCCAAAGGAACCCAAGTAAGACTCTTAGCATATCATCATCACATAAGTATAGAATAATAAAGAATAAAACAAAATTTCAAGTCTTTAAAATTCTTTCATAGAAGTAAAGCGGAAGTCTAGACAAAGTCTCATAAAGCCATCTACTATAATCGAAGTTTCAAAATACTAGGGTCACATCCCTTACAATAGAGAATATGAAATGTCTAGTACAACTAAATAAATGAAAGAACAATAAAAACTCTTGTCCTCGGATCCATGAGGACATACCACAAGCTTGAAGAGTAGTCAACCCAAGCTTAAACTAGAATGAATCGCCTTAAACACCGGAACCTACCTTAGTAGAAAAATAGAAGAAATATGGGTTAGGAAAATTAATGCACTAAGTATGGTAGCTATGCATGAAAACCATTTAATATGCTAGAAAGGGACAATTTAGTTGAAAACTATTCACTTGATCAAGTTTATGAACTATCATAGAAGTTAGTACAAAAGCATAAAATACATGTATATTCAACATATTAATCATCTCAACATAAGGAAAACAAACCATAAGAACCATCAAAGCAACCTTGTGCAATGTATGGACAAGGTCCAATACCCTTATCCACACTAAGGAATACTCATTAAGTGATTATAGTTCATAACTCCAATTCTAGTTCATTCTATCATAGTGGGATTAGCTTTAACAGACATAGACCATGAGAGCTTAGTCATGGAATATGTTGTCTACCCCACACCAAAAGGGGGTGTCCTACTTGCCTAAGGTAGAACTAAAACTCTTAGCTTACGTGGATCCACTAGCTAAAGACCTATGTGGGGACATAGTTATGGGATAAAGGGATTGTTTCTAGAAACCCGCCCTCTACTAGCGGAGGAGCTTCCATCCCATGAGACTTCTTCTAGAAACCCAACATCTACTAACGTAGGAGCTTCCATCAAACTCATTCTATAGCTCATAGATTCATTAGGGAGGACTAGTCTTCAACCCTTAGAACTAACATATGTGACAAACCTTTCACATTACATGATCTTCATACCTATGTGTGTGTATACGGATAATCATCCAAACAATATCATAATTAGACCATAATAGAAGTACTACTTTACTCTAAAAGCAATCCAATTGAATACACACAAGTCTCATACATATAATTAATTTTCATACTTTTACCCCTTTAAGGGTTATAGATCATTATGCATCAATATCTCTAGAATTACTTCATTGAACATGTATAATAACCTAATTCAAGTAAGCAATTCATCATATACATGATTCGAACACAATTGACTAACAAAGACCTATATTCATGCTTCAAGATCCAATTTAGGGAAACATAAAGATTCATGGATTCTTAGATAAATTCTTTAGGAAAACAGTAGTATTTTATCAAACTGATCATAATATAAGACAATAAACACATTGAAATCGTTTGGGAAGTGAATCCATGCCATAGATTGAAAACCCTAGGTTCTTAGAGAAGTTGAACTTTGAGAAATAGAGTTTTGAAGGGCTTTATGGAAGACAGCTATCCATAAATCAACACTACCATACCTTTAAGGAGATTTACACACGATATTGAAGAGGAAAGGTGAGTTATTCAGCCTTGGTCTCCTAGTTCTTCTTCTTCTTTAATGGTGGTTTCTAGTGAGAGAAATTTTGAAGGAGAGAGCTTTTGATTTGGGTCTTGTGAGAATGAGTTAGTTTGATTAGTTTAGGGGTCTTATTAAGTATTTATAGGTGTCTTAAATAATATTACACGACCTTACTTAGTTAGTTAATTAATCCTAAGCCCCCTCCCTAAACCCCAACTTAAATACTAATGACCCAAAACAGTGATGACTCACGACTCCCCCACCCACGAACCGTGGGTGGGGTCACGCCCCGTTCTGGTAATCCGTGGTTTGCATTAGAGAGGGGGAGAAAATGGGGAAGCTCAGCCTCGACCCACGGCTCCATCTACGGGGCGTGGATCCACCCACGGTTCGTGGGTGCCTATCCGTAGGTGCTGCTGGTTTTTGGCAGCATTTTGGGCCTTCTCTTGGGTCCTCCTCAAGAACCCATAGTTAGTCCTTAAGGGTCGTCCCTTGACGTTTAAATTCAAAAACACTTGTATTACTTAACGGAGGTTGGTTTACGACTATATTCATTATCTTAAACCCAAATAGGCTACTAGTTTCTCGTTAGGCTCTAGTTTAGTATTACTAGTTTCACCGGGTGTTACATTATCTCCCCTTTGCGAACATTCATCCTCGAATGATGATTTAGACACCAAACTAATTTTAGAACTCAATACTAGCAACCCATCATGCATGAAACATCAAAATAATGCACAACTCAAAGATACACTATTCACAAAGTGCACTATTCAAATGAGGAAACCTCAACTCCATCTCAAATCATAATCAATCTAATACAAGGGAGTAGGAACTACATCTAACAACCCAAAATGCATGAAATTCAATAATTCTCATACTCATAAGATGAATTAACTTTTCCTCAACTAAATAATGCTCAACACAACAATCATGGAGCCAATATGCCCATACTCTCAAAAGCACACTAAAACATGTTCATTACCATATCTCATGAAGTCAAATATGCAACATTTATAAGGCACAACCACATGAGGAAATATATAAACAATGAAAACTCATTTTATCACTAAACATTGATTTCATCAAGAACATGCATCATTTAAGAAAACCATGAAAAACATACTACATACACATGACTTCCAAAACAAGGAAATTTTAGAGGAACTATTTACCTCAAGCTTGAGTAGGAGTAGAAGGGAAGACATGAGGGTATCCGGACTTCATATCGGCCTCGGCCTCCCAAGTAGCACCCTCAACTAGATGATTTCTCCACAAAACCTTAATGGAAGCTACTTCCTTGTTTCTCAACTTTTTGACTTAACGGTCAAGGATCTCTACTGGAACCTCTTCATAAGAGAGTCTTTCATCAACCCCCAACCCTTCTAGAGGAATAATGGACACAGAATCCCCAATACACTTTTTAAGCATAGAAACATGAAATACCGGGGCCAACACATTTGGCAAGTCCAACCCATAGGCAACTTTCCCAATACGCTCCAAAATTTGGTAAGGACCTACAAATCGGGGACTAAGTTTCCCCTTTTTGCCAAACCCCATCACACCCTTCCTGGGTAAGATTTTCAAATAGACCCAATCACTAGCTTCAAATTCTAACTCTCTTCTCCTCACATCAACATAAGATTTTTGCCTACTTTGAGCAGTTTTCAACCACTCCTTAATGAGTCAAACTTTCTCAATGGCCTCATAAACTAGTTCAGGATAAATTAGAACAATTTCACCTACTTCAAACCAACCAACTGGATATCTACACCTCCTACCATATAGTACTTCAAACGGAGCCATGGAAATACTTGAGTGGTAACTGTTGTTGTAGGCAAACTCTATCAACGGTAGATGGTCATCCCAATTACCTTTAAAATCTATGACACACGCCCTCAACATATCCTCTAAGGTTTCAATGGTACGTTTTGCTTGACCATCTGTTTGAGGGTGGAAAGCGGTGCTAAACTTTACCTTAGTGCCAAGCCCATTTTGGAATGACTTCTAAAAGTGGAAAGTAAATTAAGGACCCTAATCCGAGATGATAGATAGAGGAACCCCATGCAACTTTACTATTTCTCTTATATACAACTTGGCATAGTCTTCCGCCGAGTGAGATACCTTGACGGGAATAAAGTGGACTAATTTGGTCATCCTATCAATAATGACCCAAATAGAATCATATTGCCTTCGAGTACGGGGTAACCCCACAACAAAATCCATATTCACCTCTTCCCACTTCCAAGTGGAAATTGGCATATCTTGCAAAAAAACTCCCGGCTTTCGGTGCTCAACCTTAACTTGTTGACAATTAGGACATTTGGCTACAAATCCTGCAATGTCCTTTTTCATACCATTCCACCAATAGACTTCCTATAGATTACGGTACATCTTAGTGGCTCCTGGATGAATAAAATATCTAAAACCATGAGCCTCTTCTAGAATTTTCTCCCTTAGCCCATCCACATCCGGAACACATAGTCTACCTTGGTACCTAAGTACCCCATCTCCCCCTTGGGAGAAAGGCTCAATGGACTTACCAAGTACCGATTCCTTCAACTCCATCAATATAGGATCAAGGTGTTTCTTAGACTTCACATCTACAACAAAAGATGATTCGGAGCCCTTATGGACCGTGAAACCACCTTTGGCAGAATCCATTAGTTGGACACCTAATCGGGCCAACCTATGCACATCACGGACTAATTCTTTCTTCTCATCCTCAATGTGGATCACACTACCCATGGATAATCTACTAAGGGCATCCGCCAAAACATTAGCTTTTCCTGGGTGGTAAAGGACACTCATGTCATAATCATTTAAAAGCTCTAACCACTTTTTTTGTCGGAGATTCAAGTCCCTTTGGGTAAACACATATTGAAGACTTTTGTGGTCGGTGAAAACATCTACATGGACCATATATAAGTAATGTCTCCATATTTTCAAAGAAAATACTACAACCGCTAATTCATGATCGTGGGTCGTATAATTCTTTTCGTGAATCTTGAGTTGCCTAGAAGCGTAGGCAATCACTTTACCCCGTTGCATGAGTACACACCCCAACCCTACTCTCGAGGCATCACAATATACCACAAACCCATCTGTACCCTCCGGTAAGGTCAACATCGGAGCGGAGGTAAGTCTATCTTTCAACTCTTGGAAGCCTTTCTCATAAGCCTCCGACCACACAAACTTAGCTTTCTTTTGAGTCCAAGCCGTCAACAGAGAAGCAACGGAGGAAAAACCCTCAAAAAACCTCCTATAATAACCAGCCAAACCTAAGAAGCTTCTAATATAAGAAGGACTTAGAGGTCTAGGACAACTCTTGACCGCATCCGTCTTCTTCGGATCTACCTCAATACCCTTGCTAGACACAATATGGTGAAGGAAAGCTACAGACCTCAACCAAAACTCACATTTACTAAACTTCGCATACAATTGGTGGTCTTTAAGGACTTGCAATACAATCCTCAAATGGTCCATGTGCTCACCCTCACTCCTTGAATAGATCAAGATATCGTCAATAAACATTATCACAAACATATCAAGATATTGTCGGAACACCCTATTCATTAGATCCATAAATCCCGTCGGGGCATTAGTTAGACCAAATGACATCACAAGGAACTCATAGTGCCCATACCTAGTTCAGAAAGCCATCTTGGGTATATCATTCCCTCACACCCTAAGTTGGTGATAGCCCGAACGTAGATCAATCTTTGAAAAGTGACTATCCCCTTGGAGTTGGTCAAACAAATCATCAATTCTAGGAAGGGGATACTTATTCTTTATAGTCACTTTGTTCAATTGGTGGTAGTCAATACACATTCTAAGGGACCCATCCTTCTTTTTCACAAACAATACAGGAGCACCTCAATGAGAGATACTTGGTTGAATAAAACCCTTGTCTAGCAAATCCTTTAGTTGTTCCTTTAATTCTTTCAATTCGTCCGGAGCCATTCTATATGGAGGGAGGGATATAGGTTGTGTATCCAGCAAAAGATCAATGCCAAAGTCTATTTCCTATTCGGGAGGAATACCGGGCAAGTCATCGGGAAAGACTTCCGAAAACTCACTCACCACGGGGACCGATTCTAAAGAAGAAACCTTGGACTCAACATCCACCACCCTAACAATATGATAAATTCACCCCTTGGAGATCATATTCCTAGCTTTAAGACAAGAAACAAATTGACCTCTAAGAATAAAATTCCCCCCTTTCCATTCTAAAATTGGCTCTTTTGGAAATTGAAATTTGACCACTCGGGTCCTACAATCTATAGAGGCATAACATGCATGCAACTAATCCATGCCAAAAATTACATCAAAATCAAGCATGTCTAATTCTACCAAATACACCAAGGTAACTTTGTGAGACAAAACAATAGGACAACTTCTATAGACTCTTTTTGCTACTACTGAGTCACCAATCGGGGTGGAAACCGAAAAAGGCATTACTAATATTTCGGGGAGTATTTCAAACTTCATAGCCACAAGAGGTGTAACAAAAGACAAAGTGGCATCGGGATCTAATAAAGCATAAACATCAATATAAAAGACTTGCAACATACCGATTACCACATCCGGGGAGCTCTCTTGGTCACCTCGTGATTGAAAAGCACACAAGCGGTTTTGCTTTTGAGCATTGGAGTTGGAACCACTTGGAGTGGGTTGCTTTCCCTCTTTTGGCCTTGCCGCAATTGTTGGACAATCTCTCATCTTGTGGCTACTCTTGCCACAACTATAGCACCCATCCGAGCCCACTAAGCACTTGCCTTCATGTTTTCTATCACACTTTGCACAATTAGGCCAAGCAATATATGAACCACCATTATTGCCCCCTTAAGGTTTAGGGTTGGAAACCCTATCCTTGTCAACCCTTGGAGTACTAGAGGAGCCTTGACTGGGGAATCTTTGCTTGAACCCTTGCCTACCTTGCCCATCGAACTTAGTACTGGAAAAATTCCCTTCGCCGGTTCTAGCCCTCTTTACCTCTCTATTCATTTTCTTGAGTTTTGTCTCCTCAATTTGTTGAGCATATATCATGAGCCTTGAAATATCCATGTCATGATGAAGCATTGTCGTACAACATTCTTCTTCAACTAAACCGGACACTCCCATCACAAACTTATTCATTCTAGCCCTCGAATTTGCCACCAAGGTTGGAGCATATACTTGGATAGTTGGGTGAACTTGAGAGAATAATCATTCACACTCATACCCCATTGACTAAGTTTCATGAATCCTACCATCTTTTGCTCCCTCAACTCTATGGGGAAAAACCTATCAAGGAATGTTTCTTTGAACACCTCCCAACTTATGGGACCCGATCCTCTTGGCCTATCATCCTTTCATTGTTCATACCAAATTTGAGATACGTCTTTTAGTTGATAGGCGGCTAGATCCGCCTTTTTCTCCGAAGACACTCTCATAGCACCAAGTATCTTGTTAACCTCGTCAACAAACCTTTGGGGATCTTATTCCACCTTGGAACCAAGGAACTCGGGGGGGTTCATCCTAGAAAAATCCCTCAATCTCGAAGACATAGAACCCACATTAGTATTCACTTGAGGCCCAACATCCATATTTGCTTGAGATGTTATAGTTTGGGCTTGAGTTGTCATGGATTGAGCTTGAGTCGTCATGGATTGGGTCAAGGTTAGAAAATTCGACCTAATCTCCTCATCTATCATAATCGGAGGATCATTCGAAACTTGCTCATCTTGAGGAGCTTGATTGTCTTGAGGAGCTCCTCGATTCACATTCTCCTCTTCCACCCTTCTTGCGTTGGCCATTCATGTATTCACTTCCTGAAGACACAAGAGAATGATTAGAAGGAAGACTCTATAGAGTTAAACTCTATGGCACGACTTAAGAGTAATTAAATAAGTGTAAGTTCCTAACATCTTATAGCCTCTCACTCATAAATGTGGCGCGCTTCACAATCTGAACAAGACTCTACTAGACGTAGCTTATGAGACATAATCCTAGAATCATTCTAAACCTTTTGCTTTGATTACCAAGTTTGTCACGACCCAAGGGTACCCCCTAGACGTAACATGGAATCCCAAAGGAACCCAAGTAATCCTCTTAGCATATCATCATCACATAAGTATAGAATAATAAAGAATAAAACAAAATTTCAAGTCTTTAAGAAATCTTTCATAGAAGTAAAGTGAAATTCTAGACAAAGTCTCATAAAGCCATCAACTAGAATCGGAGTTTCAAAATACTAGGGTCACATCCCTTACAATAGAGAATATGATATGTCTAGTACAACTAAAGAAATGAAAGAACAATAAAATCTCTTGTCCTCGAATCCATGAGGACATACCACAAGCTTGAAGAGTAGTCGACCCAAGCTTGAACTAAAATGAATCACCTTAGACGTCGAAACCTACCTTAGTAGAAAAATAGCAGAAATATGGGTTAGTACAATTAATGCACTAAGTATGGTAGCTATGCATGAAAACCATTTAATATGCTAGAAAGGGACATTTTAGTTGAAAACTATGCATTTGAACAATTTTATGAACTATCATAGAAGTAAGTACAAAAGCATAAAATCCATACATAGTCCACATATTAATCATCTCAACATAAGGAAAACTAACCATAAGAACCATCAAAACAACCTTGGGCAATGTATGGACAAGGTCTCATACCCCTATCCACACTAAGGAATACTCATTAAGTGATTATAGTTCATAACTCCAATTCTAGTTCATTCTATCATAGTGGGATTATCTTTAACCTACATAGACTATGAGAGCTTAGTCATGGAATCCGGTGTCTACCCCACACCGAAAAGGGGTGTCCTACTTGCCTAAGGTAGAACTAAAACTCTTAGCTTATGTGGATCCACTAGCTAACGACCTATGTGGGGTCATAGTTATGGGATAAGGGGATTGTTTCTAGAAACCCGCCCTCTACTAGCGGAGGAGCTTCCATCCCATGAGACTTCTTCTAGAAACCCACCCTCTACTAACGGAGGAGCTTCCATCTCATTATCATATCCTCTCGGTGCTAAGCACAATTACCTTCTAGTTTATATTTAAGTCTTGACTTGATGTAATGATTACAGACAAGTGTCTTGACACACAATCCATCAAACTCATTCTATAGCTCCTAGATTCATTAGGGGAGACTAGTCTTCAACCCTTAGAACCAGCATATGTGAAAAACCTTTCACATTACATGATCTTCATACCTATGTGTGTGTATAAGGATAATCATCCAAAAAATATCATAATTAGATCATAATAGAAGTACTTTACTCTAAAAGCAATCCAATTGAATACACACAAGTCTAATACATATAGCTAATTTTCATACTTTTGCCCCTTTAAGGGTTATAGATCATTATGCATCAATATATCTATAATTAATTCATTTAACATGTATAATAACCTAATTCAAGTAAGAAATTCATCACATACATAATTTGAACACAATTGACTAACAAAGACCCATATTCATGCTTCAAGATCCAATTTAAAGAAACCTAGAGATTCATGGATTCTTAGATAAATTCTTTAGGAAAAAAGTAGTAATTCATAAAATTGATCATAATATAAGACAATAAACCCATTGAAATCATTTTGGAAGTGAATCCATACCATAGATTGAAAACCCTAGGTTCTTGGAAAAGTTGAATTTTGAGAAGTAGAGTTTTGAAGGGCTTTATGGAAGAAAGATATCCATAAATCAACACTACCATACCTTTAAGGATATTTCCACACGAAATTGAAGAGGAAAGGTGATTTCATGAGCCTTGGTCTCCTAGTTCTTCTTCTTCTTCAACTGTGGTTTCTAGTGAGAGAAACTTTGGAGGAGAGAGCTTTAGATTTGGGTCTTGTGAGAATGAGTTAGTTTGATTAGTTTAGGGGTCTTATTAAGTATTTATAGGTGTCTTAAATAATATTAAATGACCTTACTTAGTTAATTAATTAATCCTAAGCCCCCTACCAAAACCCCAACTTAAAGTCTAATGACCCAAAATAGTGATGACTCACGACTCCCCCACCCACGGACTGTGGGTGGGGTCACTCCCCGTTCTGGTAATCTGTGGTTTGCATCAGAGAGGGGGAGAAAATAGGGAGGCTTAGTATCGACCCACAGCCCCCACCTATGGGGTGTGGGTCCTCCCACAGTTCGTGGGTGCCCATCCGTAGGTGCTGCTGGTTTTTGGTACCTTTTTGGGCCTTCTCTTGGATCCTTCTCAAGGAACCATGGTTGGTCCTTGAGGGTCGTCTCTTGACGTTTAAATACAAAAACACTTGTATAACTTAACGGAGGTTGGTTTACGACTATATTTATTATATTAAAACCAAATAGGCTACTAGTTTCACGTTAGGCTCTAGTTTAGTCCTACTAGTTTCACCGGGTGTTACATCCATGATGAGTAGTGAAGACCAGGGCCCGTGATGCTGTCCGTGGTTTTTACTTTCTTCAATTCATTTTCACTGGATTTTCTTCTTTTCTATCTTCTTTAACGTCCACCTATTTCACATGTATAAACACAACCAACCACATCATATGCACAGAATTACACCCGATTTTAGTACTAATTCTTAGTTTTCAAGCATCAAATATGCCAAGATTTCGCGGCACATCAGAACCCTAGTTGTGTAGATTCTCTTAGTTGATGAATTACACTTGCTAGGCCAGTTAAACAGATAATCATGCTTCAAATTTCGAATGTGATATTATCAGTATATAAATGTTACATTCTCAGTTAGCATGTCAGTACTTTGAGCTATTCAGTATTTCAGTTACATTTCAGTCATATACATATTCAGTTGGGAGTAGACTTAGCACCAAATTGGACTAGGGTTCAGCGTTCCCTCATAGTCCCAGAACTACGTGCCCCCGTAGGATTATAAGTCACCTCTATTTGGAATCTGATTTAGTGATCACGCCAGTCATGCCTTTCTACCCCTAGCAAGGTATATTGGGTCCTCTCGATGGGCCGTATACATCAGACTCCACGTTTAGCTCACATTGTTTATGTCGGTTAATAGTAGCTCCCATAGTCAAACTCTTTGTGCATTTGACCAAGTTTTCAACATTTATATCAATTTACAGTTCATCAAGGTGTTTATCTGGTACAGGTGGCGGTCAGCACCACAACAAGTTGTATGCTCTCCAGGATCGCCAGGACCAGGAAGATTATCCTGATGTGGCCACTAGTACGTTACGAGTCTTTCATTTAGATGCTTATGTATTGTTAGATCTAGGGGCTACACTGTCTTTTGTAACTCCATATATAGGAATAAACTTATGTGTCAGTCCAGAAACTCTCTCAGAACCCTTCTCAGTCTCTACTCTAGTTAGTGACCCAATTATAGCAAGACTGGTATAAAAAAATTGTCTTGTCATAGTTTCTCAAATAGTCACCTCAGCAGACCTTGTAGAGTTAGAAATTGTAGTTTCGCTATTATTCTAGGCATGGATTGGTTGCATTCATGTTATGCTTGAGTCGATTGTAGAACTACAATCGTTCGGTTTCAGTTTCCAAACGATTCAATCTTAGAGTGGAAGGGTAGTAATTCAGTGCCTATGGGTTGATTTATCTCTAACCTTAAGGCCAGAAAGATGATCTCCAAAGGGTATATCTATCATCTTGTTAGGGTTAAGGATTCAAACTCTGAAACCCTAACTCTTGTGTCAGTTCAGTAGTAAATGAGTTTCCAGAAGTGTTCCCAATAGATCTTCCCGGACTTCCTCCCGAAAGGGGAATCGACTTCGAAATAGATCTCCTTCCGAAGACAGCCTTCAGAACTCGGTATGGTCACTATATATTTGTAGTTATGTCCTTTGGACTAACAAATGCTCCTGTAGCTTTCATGGACTTAATGAACAGGGTGTTCAAACAGTAATTGGACTTGTTCGTCATCGTCTTTATTGATGATATCCTCATTTATTCTCGGAGTGAGGAGGAGCATGCGACTCATTTAAGAGTTGTTCTACAAACTCTCAAAGATCGCCAGTTATTCGCTAAGTTCAGAAAATTTGAATTCTGGTTACAGTCAGTCACTTTCCTTAGTCATGTGGTATCCAGTGAAGGGATCCGAGTGGATTCTCAGAAAAATGAGGTAGTACAACATTGGACCAGACCCACCTCTCCAACAGATATCAGAAGTGTCTTGGGTTTGGTCGGTTATTATAGGAGATCTGTTGAAGGATTTTCATCCATAGCTTCCCTATTGACCAAGTTGACTCAGAAGAAGGTCAAATTTCAGTGGTCAGATGAGTGAAAAAAGTTTCTCAGAACTGAAGACTAGGTTGACTACAACTCTTGTCTTGACTCTACCAGATGGTTCAGACGGTTATGTGATTTATTGTGATGCATCTAGGGTCGGCCTAGGTTGTGTGTTAATGCAGTGATATAAGGTCATAACTTATGCTTCTAGACAACTTAAGGTCCATGAGAAGAACTACCCAACTCATGACCTAGAGCTTGCATCCATAGTATTTTCCCTAAAGATTTGGAGACACTACTTGTATGGTATTCATGTTGATGTGTTCACAGATCATAAGAGCCTCCAGTATGTGTTCACCTAGAAAGGGTTGAATCTTCGACAGAGGATATGGCTTGAATTCTTTAAAGACTATGATATAAATGTGTTTTACCATCCGGGTAAGGCAAATGTAGTAGTTGACGCCCTCAGAAGACTATCCATGGGTAGTGTAGCACATATAGAGGAAGAAAAGAAAGATTTAGCCAGTGATGTTCACCGGCTTGCTCGCTTAGGAGTTTGCCTTGCGGACACACCAGATAGTGGTGTGATAGTTCAGAATGGGTCAGAATCTTCATTGGTAGCGGAGGTTAAGGAAAAACAAGATAGTGATCCTATATTACTTTATTTAAAAGGTGCAGCTTATCAGCAGAAAGTTGAAGTTTTCTCCCAAGGGGGAGATGGTGTACTTCGTTACCAAGGTCGCTTATGTGTTCCCAATGTGGGTGAGTTAAGGCAACAGATCCTTACAGAAGCTCATAACTCTAGGTATTCCATTCATCCATGTGCCACTAAGATGTATCGTGATCTACGGGAAGTCTTTTGGTGGAACGGCATGAAGAGGGACATCAGATTTTGTGGCTAAGTGTCCTAATTGTCAACAGGTTAAGGTAGAACATCACAATCCAGGAGGTATGACTCAAGGGATTAAAATTCCTACATGGAAGTGGGAAGTGATAAACATGGACTTCATTACGGGTTTACCTCGTACTCACAGACAGCATGACTCTATTTGATAATAGACAGAGTCATTAAGTCCGCTCACTTCATGGTTGTCAAGACTACCGATTCAGCGAAGGACTACACCAAACTCTACATCAATGAGATAGTCAGGTTGCATGGGGTTCCCTTGTCTATCATTTCAGATATAGGTCTTCAGTTCACCTCTCATTTTTGGAAATCATTTTATAAAGGTCTTGGTACTCGGGTAAATCTCAGTGCCGCATTTCATCCACATACGTATGGTCAGGAAGAGCGTACCATTCATACCTTAGAGGACATGTTAAGAGCTTGCCTAATCGACTTCAAGGGTAGTTGGGATAATTACCTACCCCTCATAGAGTTCGCCTATAATAATAGCTTTCATTTTAGTATTCAGATGGCCCCGTATGAGGCACTATATGGGCATAGATGCAGGTCCCCAATTGGTTGGTTTAAAGTAGGTGAAGCAGCCTTATTAGGCCAGATTCGGTTCATGAGGATATGGAAAAATTTTAGCTCATCAGAGATAGACTAAAGACAACGCAGAGTCATCAGAAGTCCTATACAGATGTGAGGAGAAGGTACTTAGAGTTCGAAATCGATGATTGGGTTTTTCTGAAGGTGTGACCTATGAAGGGGGTGATGAGATTTGGCAAGAAAGGGAAGCTCAGTCCCAGATATGTAGGTCCTTACAAAATCCTGAAAAGGATTAGTAACGTAGCTTATGAGTTAGAGTTGCCAGTAGAACTAGTAATGGTTCATCCAGTCTTTCACATTTCCTTGTTGAAGAAGTGTGTGGGTGATCCGGCATCAATAGTATCATTAGAGAGTGTGGCTGTGAAGGATAGTCTCACTTATGAAGAGGTTCCAGTTGAGATTCTTGACCGTCAGGTTCGTAGGTTGAGAAATAAGGAAGTCACTTCAGTGAAGGTTTTGTGGAGTAGTCAATCCGTAGAGGGGGCTACTTGGGAAGCAGAAGCAGCCATAATGGCCAAGTTTCCTCACCTCTTTCCTTCCAATTTCGTTTCAGCTTTAGGTAATAGTTCCTCTCCAGTCTCTCAGCTTACTCTTAAGTAATTCAGTCTCAGTATCTTCTTCCCTTAGTTATTCTTGCATTTCAGCATATTTGCATGTTCTTGGAACTCAGATCAGTTAGATATCAGTTTCTAGTACTTAGTGATACGGATTGCAGCTCCTTCCCTCCATACTCAACTTGTTTAGACTTCATTCGAGGACGAATGTTCCCAAGGGGGAGATAATGTAACACCTCGGATCTCAAAATGGAGAAAAATCCTAGTTTTCAGAAAATTGGTACCAGTACCAACAAAGCCACCCACGGACCGTAGGTAGAACCACGGACCATAGGTGGGGTCCCGTGGTTCAGTCCGAGACTTAGAGAAAATTTGGGATCAAAAGATTACACCTACGATCGTGAACTATGGTCCGTTGATTGACCCACGGTTCGTATGTTGTTTTCATCGTTGAGGTCTAAAGTTGATGGTCTCTGATCCCACCCACGATCGACTAGTACGGTCTGTGGTTGGACCTATGGACCGTAGGTGAGGGTCAACAGTTATTCAAAGGAAAATAGTTGTTAGTTCAACGGTCATATATTTTAGCAAAAAATGAATTAGGTGACTCATGACCTATCAAATTAAAGATAATTGAATACTCTTTCCAACGCCACCAAGTTTGCTAAAATCCAAGCTCGGAGTAAAAATTTATGCTCGTTTTAGTGAAGCCTTGTCGGGTAGAGCATGAACGACGACTCCACCGATGGTTGGTAATCCAAATGATGGCCCGTCAGTCCACTCGTGAGTGGCACTCCTTCAGCTTTAAGTTAGGGTCATTTTTGTCCTTTCCCTATGTGTTGGGCCATTTAAACTATGTCGTTTGATGCCTAAACTACGTCGTTTTACTGAGAATAAGTCTAATAACCTAATCAGACATACCCAGAACCCTCATTCTCCAAAAATCATCCAAATTAGAACGCAAAGAAGAGAATAGTCGATAGTTTCTTCTCAAGAACAAGCAGGAGAGTTTCTTCAAGGTTCAGCCACGAAATCCAAAGAATTTCACTAGTGGGTTCCTTTCACCCATTAGGTCCCTAGAATTCAGTTAGTTCTTCATATTCTCATGAACTGTTCAGACCTAGGGTTTCTAAATTTTCAAGAATTATTGTGAATATGGTTCCCTTGATCTAAATAACTTGTTTCTTAATAATTCATTATAATTCCATGCATAGTACTCAGAGCCCTAGTTGTGTAGATTCTCTTAGTTCATGAATTACACTTGCTAGGCTAGTTAAACAGATAATCATGCTTCAGATTTCAAATTTCACATTATCAGTATATAAATGTTACATTCTCAGTTAGCATGTGAGTACTTTGAGCTATTCAGAATTTCAGTTATATTTCAGTCATATACATATTCAGTTGGGAGTAGACTTAGCACCGAGTTGGACTAGGGTTCAATGTACCCTCATAGTCCTAGAACTATGTGCCCCCGTAGGATTATAAGTCCCCTCTATTGGGGATCAGATTTAGTGATCACACCAGTCATGCCTTTATACCCCTGGCAAGGTATATTGGGTCCTCTCAATGTGGTGTATGCATCGAACTCCACATTTAGGTCACGTGGCTTATGTCAGTTAATAGTAGCTCCTACAGTCAGACTCTTAGTGCATTTGACCAGGTTTTCAACATTTATATCAGTTTACAGTTCAGCATGTTATCTTCATGATTAGTACTTGGTCATTGCATTCAGTTCAGTTCTTTTCAGTACATATCTATATCTTGTTTCAGATTATAACATTGCTCAGTTATGCTTTGTTCTGCTCATATATATTTGTTCAGCTTAGTGTCTATATCTTGCATGCTCAGTACATTCCAAGTACTAACGCACATCCTTTCATGATGTAGGTTCAGGTACTCAGCATCCAGATCACGTTTAGATCGATTCTCGGCCCGCATTCAGCAACTTCAGTGGTGAGTCCTCATATTACGAGGACAATAGACATGCTTTCTTATTAGTCTTTACTTTCAGTTTTCAGTTTTGTTAGAGTTAGCTAGGGGCATGTCCCAACAATTCAACTCAGTTAAAGACTTTTTTCAGACATAGTAGTAGATTCAACTTGAGTTGTTAAGTGGGTGTTTCAATTATCACTAAACTCTTAGTATGTTTTATACATTCAGACTAGTTGGGCTTGTTCCTATTCAGATATCTATTGATTTAGCTTCCGTATTAGTTTATGTTTTACTTATTTATTTTCAGTATGCTTATGATATGCCAGACTCAGGGTTAGTTTGGGGTCACTCGTGATCCTAGGTCCCGTGCTACATCAAGGGGGTAGCCTCAGGGTGTGACATATATCTATATGACTTGGACTTGGACTTGGGCTTGGTCGTGGACCAGGTCGGATCTTTAATTAAATTTAAAGATTTATTTTCGTAATTTATTTTAAACAAATTGTTTATTTAAAATTTGAATTTAATATTTAATATTTAAATGTTAAATGAAACAAAAACTTTTGTAAGTAACAAAAGTTTTGTCTTTTCAAAAGAGAGCAACTAAAGGTTGTGATTGTTCATAAACTAAGTAACAAAAGTTTTGTCTTTTCAAAAGAACATGACTATTATGAACAGGGCGGACCAACCTTTTACCAAGGCTTAACATTTTTTAGTATATTTACATATACAAAAATCTGAAAAAATAAAAAAAAGAACTACAAATATTATTAATGACACTCGTTGAACAAGTCAGCTCCTTGGCTCATTGTTTTGCACAACAAGCTAAACGGTTATTCCATTCAGCGCGTGCAAGTTTGAATCCCACTAACGTTGACTTTTTTTATTAATTTTTGGGGCATTTTTAGAAAAGTTTATCAAAAGAATTCGTACCTCCAACCTCCTTATTCATAGTTAAATTAGCCTAAAATAAACCAAATGAACTAGAATACAACTTATTACCTATTATAAAAACTTTATTACTTGTTCAAATTGGAATTGGATACAATAATAAGTTATAAAGTAAAATCTAAGTTGAAAAGAAACTTCCAAGTTTGCAAATTGCAAGTGTGTTGAAGGCTTGATTCTACTGTGACTTTCCCTTAATTGTAACTTCACTTTTCTTTTTATCTCCCATCTTTATAGCTTTAGTTGAAATTTCTTGAATATTCATGAACTTTTTATAGATTTAATTTCTTGAAATTGTTTAGAGTTGTCTAATTTATTTAAATTTGTAATTCAGATCAATTCAATGGAGATATATTATTCTAAAGTATCTTCGAAGCTTTCAAAATCAAGACTGATTTACGAAATCAAATGGATGATGATCTTTTGAGGGGTTGTTTGGTGCCATATATAGAGATTAAAGAAATATTTAATTACTATCTCCAATGAGACTATATAAATACATTTCAAAATATGAAAACTCATCGAGGAAAGTTGTATTAGTTTACTTTATTATGTTAGTATGCTTTAAATAGCTTTTATATTAATATAATATTTTTATATCAATTATTTAGTATTTATTTATTTTTAAATATCAACACCACTTACAAAAATTCCTGCGTACGCCACTAATTATGAAAAGTCATCTATGTTCATGAAAGAACATGACTATTATGAAAAGTTTCATGAAAGAACATGACTTTTATGAAAAGTCATCTCTTAAATTCTATAAGTACGAAGCATTCCCAAAAATAGCGAATTAATTGCATATATGTTTTCAAGCTTTGTTGTATCCTGATAGAGAATTGTTTGGCATCCCTAAAAGAATATACAGGCAATAACTCTTGAAAGATAATAATCTTTCACGCCTCAAAGCTTTTAATTTTCTTTGTTATTTTTCTTCTAACATTCTATGCATCATGCTACGCCTAGGGTCTACTTTGGGTCGTGACACTCACACAATATAAGTTTTCTCCTCCTCTTTTTTGCTTGCTTAATTATTTCTATTTTAGCTTCTCTCAAATCCCATTTTTTCATCGACCGTTCCATCCATTTGCCTTTTCATTGTCCCCACTATTCAATTATTTTTGCATGTCTGATTCATTGGAATTTTGGTCATACCATTGAATTTCTCTGTAAAGTTTTGATATTGTTTTCTTTTAAAAAAAATACATAATTCACTGTTTTCTACGGTTACATGTTATTAGTAGTAATTGTATTGTTAGTGTTTTAGCTTTCTCATGGTAGTCTTATTGTTCAAATTTCTTAAATATATTTGCTTAATGAGATATTTTACTTGTTATTTTCGTGTTGAATTCTTCTTTTCATATTTTTACAACCACTCCCTATGAATACGACCAAGTCCCTATTCTCTCCTTCAATAATAGTGAGGAGAAAATAATCTCTATATGTAGACTTTTATACGATTTTATTTGAAAATTTTCTTCTACTTTATGTCTTCAATGAAAGGCCTAAGAGTGGCTAACGATTACAGATAAAAAAAACTACTCCCTTTGCTCCAAATTACTTGTTCACTTTTTTTTTAGTTGTCCTTAATTACTTGTTCATTTTGACAAATCAAGAAAGGACAAAAAATTTTACCTATTATACCCTTAATTAATTACTTTGAAAAAGATAGAAATCGTTGAAAATCTTAAGTTTTTAATTCATACACTTCATAATTAATAGGAGTAAAATGGTAAACACATTATGTCAATCATTGTTTTCTTAATAAATGTGTAATTAGGGACAGATGAGGGAGTCTGTTGGTAATGCATCACTTTTTCTCCTTCTTCCTCCTTCGTATCTTTTTGAAATATAAAAAAATACATGTCATGTATCATATACTTGAATTGCATCAATCACTCCCTACGATTAAAAATATGCTACAATATATTTGTAGAGTTCATATTCTTAATTGAAAAACTTCTTATTGTAAAATTATAGCACGATACAGGTGAATTTATTCCTAATTTTTTTGAGGACTCAAGTTTAGAGAAAATTTCATTTCATTTGCTATACACTAATGAGTTACTTGAAATCTCATTCTCATTTGGTCATCTCTATCCAACTTAAAGTGCATATAAGCTAGGTGATAGTGGTATGCCATTAATTTCTTATGTCCTTTAATTAGTTAATTATTAGTTTTGAATTTAAACACATGTCTCAAGTCCAGAGGCGGAGTTAGGTGAGGTTCATGGGTTCGGACGAATCCAATAGTTTTCATAGATCCTATATTTATATTAAATAATTAAATATATATATATATATATATATATATATATTAACGCTTGTGAATATTGGGTTTTGGCCCTTTCTCCCTTCCTATGTGGATAAATTAAAGTTCAAGGTTTTGGGTCTTCCTTCCTTTCCTTTGTGGATAAATTTAGCCCAAATTTGACAAGCCCACTTTTCCCATAAGCCCAATATTATGGTGCATATATAAGATTTATTTTTAGGTCTTATTTGAGAAGATCACAGGAGATTGAGAGTAGCCAAATAGAGAGAACAGAGAGAAAGTGCAGATTTTCGCACAAGCCCTAGCAGTCAATTTCAAATCACGATTTCCGCTTTGTTTCTTATCCGATTGAGCTGATTTTTGGACAGTTTGTTCCTTTCAACTTAATCTTTGATTGGAAACTGAGAGAGGGTGATTTGGAGTCCTGTAACTCTAGATTTTAGCTCGTAAACAGTAGCTGTGGGTTTGGTATTTTTGCTTCTTTTATTTCTCTAGTTTTTGGTGCTATCTTGTAGTTATGTTGCTCATTGTTTGGCACTTTGTTGGTGGCCATTTTGAAGAACACTTTTGTAACTCTTGTTAAGTTTAGTGGAGCTTTGGCCTTGTGGTTTTTACTCTTCACACCGAAGAAGTTTTCCACGTTAAATTTGGTGTCTCTTGTGTTGATTTATTTTTCTTGCTTGGTTGATTTGTTTGCTGCTCAAACAGTGTTTTCTTGCATTATCTTGTCTTCTCTTGCTCCAAATAGAAGGGAAAGTTTTGACTTGGGTTTTCTTCCGCTATAGCCCCATCGTGCACAGTTATTTTGTGCTTGCCTTTCCCAACAAATTGGTATCAGATCATTGGTTGCCGTTGATTATCTATTTGAATGATGAAGTCAAATATGAGCAAGATGGTTTGTTTGAATGGTAGTAATTATCATACTTGGAAAAACAAGGTGAAAGATCTTCTATTTGTCAAGAAAATGCATCTAATTGTGTTTGTTTCTAATAAACCTGAATCTATGAATGATGAGGATTGGGAATTTGAGCATTTACAGGTTTGTGGCTATATCAGACAATGGGTTGAACATAATGTGAGAAATCACATTATTAATGAGACACATGCTAGAAGCTTATAGGATAAGCTTGAGACACTTTACGCTTCGAAGACTGGCAATAATAAATTGTTTCTTTTGAAACAATTGATGAACATCAGGTATAAAGAGGAAACTCCTATTTCTGATCATATTAATAATTTTCAGGGTGTTCTTGACCAACTGTCCGGAATGGGTGTAAAATTTGATGAAGAAATTCAGGGACTATGGCTTCTTAATACTCTGCCAGACTCTTTTGAAACTCTTCGAGTTTCTTTGACTAATTCAGCTCCCAGTGGTGTTGTGACCATGTAATATGCTAAGAATGGTGTCTTAAATGAAGAGATGAGAAGATGATCTCAAGGCTCATCTTCTTCTACTTCACGCTCTGATGTTTTGGTTACTGAAGACAGGGGGAGAAGCAAGTTTTGAGGTCAAAATGACAGAGATAAAAGTAGAGGAAAGTCAAAGTCTAGATTCAAGAATGTTACATGTGACTATTGCCACAAGAATGGGCATATCAAGAAATATTATTTCAAGTATAAGAGAGATATGAAACAACAAAAAAAGAAGGCGATAATGAAAATCGTGTTGTTGTTGTTGCTAACGATGACCTTCTTGTTTCTTGTGATGATAATGTCGTTAATCTTGTTTGTGATGAGTCTAGTTGGTTTGTGGATTTTGGTGCTACTTCTCAAAGCACGCCCAGAAAGGAATTATTTTCTTCTTATACTCCAGATAATTTTGGGATGTTGAAAATGGGCAATAATCACGAGGTTGCTAGTTCTGAATAATGTCAAGCATGCTCCAGATGTTCGCTTGAATTTAATTTATGTTGGATACCTTGATGATGAGGGTTATGTTAATACCTATGGTGCTGGCCAGTGGAAGCTTACAAGAGGTTCGATAGTGGTTGCCCGTGGTGATAAGTTATCTGACTTGTATGTTTTTTAGGGCTCCATTCTCAGAGACTCAGTAAATGTGGTGGAGAATGATACTTCATCATTATTATGGAATAGAAGACTGAGTCATATGAGCGAGAAGGGGAAGGACAATTTGGCTAAGAAGAATTTGCTTTCTAGAGTGAAACAAGCAAAGTTGAACAAGTGTGTCCATTACTTAGCCGGTAAACAGAAAAGAGTTTCTTTTCAGAGTCATCCGCCTTCAAGAAAGCATGATTTGATGGAGTTGGTACATGATGAGTCCGAGATTTGGACTCATTTAGGGCTTTATTTATATAGATTTAGTGTCTTCAAATACTTATTTTGTGCCAATAACTGATGTAAAATCCTTGATTTTCAAGTATTTGGATTGAGGAACAAAGCAAGGACACTAATTTGCTAAAAGAAATGAAGCGAGATGAAAGAAGAAAGAAAAGAGAGCTTGGTGATCGCCAAGTCCATTTGGCGACTCGCCGAATGGCCATTACCTCGCCTAAAGTTCCAGTGTGCCAAGCCATAAAGGAGAAAATCAAGTTGGCAAGAGAAAGGAGCAGTCGGCGAATCGCCGAGTGGTTCCACAATGCAGTGTCAGATCGCCCAAAATTATAGACCTTGAGGATGTTGAAGGCCAAAACAAGAAGGCGATGAAATGGGTCAAAGGGCGAATCACCGAGCTGATCGGTGAGCCCGACTTACTGCGCCAAATGGTCCTTCGCAGCATATTTTTGGCAACTATAAATACGTTTTTGAACATTAAGTTTAGTAGGAGATATCAGTTTGTAGAAGCTTTTATCATTATCAAGTATCTTATTTTAGAACTCTGGGTTTGGAGACAAGTTTTCCTTAGTTTTGAAGAATTGAAGTTTTCCATTTTTGAGAATTTAGAAGTGGATCATGGAGATTCTTCAATTTGGACCTTTGTAAAGACAAAATTAATCGTACCCAGTTGATGGAAACACAACTTGGTAACGATTTTTATCTTTTATGATGTCTAGCTAAAACCTCAATTCTTAGGGTGTGATTATGGGCTGATTTAGCTTGTGGGTATTGTTAATTGTTAGTGTAAATGATGTTTAGAAGTGATTTCAATCAGTAATTGTGGTTCAATTTAAAGAATTATAGTTGCAAATGCAGTTCTACCTTCGTGTTTTTGGCTTGCTCAAGAGAGAGATTTTAAAACCAAGATTACTGAATTGATGGTCTATGGGTATTGGGTTTTCATGGGTTCAACTCAAGAGAGTGAATCCTAAACTCTTTTCCACACATTCAGCTCGAGAGAGTGAATGGACTAAAGTGTAGGTTGTTCTTAGTTGCATGCTTGTTGGTGTTCGAGAAAGACCAACTTGATTTGGGTTAAATTGTTTGAGAGAAAGTTTATCCCCTCTAAAGTCTAGCTTATTCACTAATTTACATCTATTTACTAACAGTTGCAATTACCCATTTGTCTACATTAGCCTATAATCGAATCACATCCCAAGAACTCGTCTCATTATTGTCATCTTTGTATTATTTGATGTTGTTGTAGCTGATAATTGAAACCAAAACCCCCTTATTTGACATTCGTGTCACCCCCTAATTTACATTATGTTTTTACTCGTAAATGTCTATTCCTATGATTGACTTGAAGATATTTGTACTTTACTTTTGAATCGTAAACATGTACCACTCCCTATGGGATTCGACCCCAACTCATTTAGTTGGGTTATTATACTGACTAATGATCATAAACGCTTAGAACTGGATTAAGTGTCGTTGATAACGTTAATCAGTACATTCTGATTTGTGTGGTCCTTTTAAGGAAAAGTCTCATGGTGGTGCACTTTACTTTGTGACTTTTATTGATGATCATTCTCGCAAACTCTGGGTATGCTCTTTGAAGTCCAAGGATCAGGTACTTGATGTGTTCAAGAATTTTCAAGCCTTGGTTGAGAGACAGACAGGGAAGAAATTGAAATGCATCCATTCTGATAATGGTGGTGAGTAGATTGGTTCTTTTGATAGATATTGCAGAGAGCAGAGTATTCGGTATCAGAAAACTCCTCCGAAGACTCCTCAGCTAAATGGTTTAGTGTAGAGGATGAACATAACTCTTGTTGAGAGGGTTAGATGTATGCTTTCAGATACTAAGCTGCCAGATTCTTTTTGGGCAGAAGCACTTAATATTGCTGCCTATGTTATCAATTTATCTCTTACTGTTGCTTTGAATGGTGATGTTCCTGGCAGAGTTTGATCTGTTAAGAATGTTTCTTATGATCATCTTAAAGTTTTTGGGTGTAAAGCCTTTGTGCATGTTCCTAAGGATGAGAGGTCAAAGTTGGATGTTAAAACTAGGCAATGTATCTTTGTTGGTTATGGTCAAGATGAATTTGGCTATCATTTCTTTGATCCAGTTGAGAAGAAACTTGTTAGAAGCCGTGATATTGTGTTCTTTGAAGACCAAACAATTGAAGATCTTGACAAAGCTAGAAAGTTTATTCTTAGAGCAGTGAGAACCTAGTTGATGTTAATCCAGTTCCTTTGACTCATCAAGTGAAAATCTTCAAGATGATGAAAATCAAGCTGATATTGAAGATGGTGATCATATTCAGAATGACAGTATGCCATTGATGCTACAGTGCAAGATGATGCAGTTGGTCAGCAACCAACTATTATTGATGCTCCAGATAGTTCTCTCAGAAGATCTACTAGAGAGAAAATATGTTCATCTCGTTATTCTCCCAATGAGTATGAACTCTTGACTTATGGGGGAGAACCAAAGAGTCTTGATGAAGCCATGGAAAGTGAAGAAAAAGAAATGTGGTTCGATGCTATGGAGGATGAAATGAAGTCTCTACATTATAATCATACCTTTGATTTGGTTATGTTACCTAAAGATCGAAAAGCTTTAAAAAATAGGTGGGTGTTTAGGGTGAAACATGAAGATGGTAACCTAATTCCACAGTGCAAGGCTAGATTAGTTGTGAAGGGATTTAACCAGAAAAATGGAATTGATTTTGATGAGATATTTTCTCCCGTTGTGAAGATGTCATCCATCTGTGTGGTTCTAGGCTTGGCTGCAAGTCTGGACTTGGAGGTTGAATAGATGGGTGTTAAAACTGCTTTTTTCCATGGTGACTTGGATGAAGAAATCTGTATGGAGCAGCCGGAAGGATTTGAAGTGAAGGAAAAAGAGAATTATATTTGCAAGTTGAAGAATAGCTTGTATTGTCTGAAACAAGCTCCCAGGCAATGGTACAGGAAGTTTGGTTCTTTTATGAGTCAGCAGGGCTTCAAGAAGATTTCTTCAGACCATTATGTTTTGTGCAAAAATTCTCTGATGGTGACTTAATTATCGTTTTGCTTTATGTTGATGACATGTTTGTTGTTGGTCATAATACTTGCAGGATTAATAAGTTGAAGCAAGAGTTGAATAAGTCTTTTTCTATGAAAGACTTAGGGCCAGCAAGGCAGATTCTTGGCATGTAGATTGTCCATGATAGAGATGCCAAGAAGTTGTGGTTGTCACAGGAGAAGTACATTCAGAAAGTACTTCGTAGATTTAACATGGACAAAGCTAAGGTTGTCAGTACACCTTTAGCTATGCACTTCAAATTGAGTACTAAGCATTGTCCTTCCAGTGATAGTGAGAAGGAAGATATGAAGAAAGTTTATTATGCTTCAATTGTTGGTAGTTTGATGTATGCAATGGTGTGTACAAGACCATATATTTCTCATGATGTTGGTATTGTTAGCCGTTTTCTTTCTAATCCGGGAAGAGAGCATTGGAAAGCTGAAAAGTGGATTATGAGATATCTTTGTGGCACTTCTAGTCTGAGTTTGTGTTTTGGTACAGGGAAGCCTATTCTTTGTGGTTATACTGATTCAGACATGGCTGGTGATGTTGATACTCGTAATTCTACTTCAGGCTACTTGATTACTTTTGCAGGGGGAGCTATGTCTTGACAATATAGGTTGCAAAAATGTGTTGCTTTATCTACTACAGAGGCTGAGCTTATTGCAACTGTTGAAGTTTGCAAAGAGTTGATCTAGATGACGAGATTTTGGGGGAACTTGGTTGTGCTCAAGAGAGGTATGTGATTTATTGTGACAGTCAAAGTGTTATTCATCTTGGCAAGAATTCTACATTTCATGGCCGGTCTAAACACATTGATGTGAGGTATCATTGGATTCGAGATGTGTTGGATTCTAAGTTGCTTGAACTTGAAAAGATCCACACCAATGATAATGGTTCCGACATGATGACTAAATCTTTGCCAAGAGGGAAGTTTGAAGAATGTTGCATGATCGCCGGGATGACGGTTTCCTCCACATAGTCGGTAGGGGGAGAATTGTTGGGTTTTGGCCCTTTTTCCCTTCCTATGTGGATAAATAAAAGTCCAAGGTTTTGGGTCTTCCTTCCTTTCCTTTATGGATAAATTTAGCCCAAATTTGACAACCCCACTTTGCCCATAAGCCCAATATTATGGTGCATATATAAGACTTATTTTTAGGTCTTATTTGAGAAGATCACAAGAGATTGAGAGCAGCCATATAGAGAGAAAAGTGAGAAAGTGCAGATTTTCGCACAAGCCCTAGCAGTCAATTTCAAATCGCGATTTCTGCTTCGTTTCTTAGTCGATTGAGCTGATTTTTGGAAAGCTTGTTCCTTTCAACTTAATATTTTATTGGGAATTGAGAGAGGGTAATTTGGAGCCCTGTTGCTCCAGATTTTAGCTCGTGAACAGTAGCTGCGGGTTTGGTATTTTTGCTTCTTTTATTTCTCTAGTTTTTGGTGCTATCTTGTAGTTGTATTTCTCATTGTTTGACACTTTGTTGGTAGCCATTTTGGAGAACACTTTTGTAAATCTTGTTGATTTTAGTGGAAGTTTGGCCTAGTGGTTTTTACTCTTCACACCGAAGAGGTTTTCCACATTAAATTTGGTGTCTCTTGTGTTGATTTATTTTTCTTGCTTGGTTGATTTGTTTGCTGCTCAAACAGTGTTTTCTTGCATTATTTTGTCTTCTCTTGGTTCAAATAGAAGGGAAAGTTTTGACTTGGGTTTTCTTCCGCTATAGCACCGTCGTGCACATTTATTTTGTGCTTGTCTTTCCCAATAGGGAACCCCTAAAAAATTGATTGATGGTTCAGTGTAAGGAAAGGATCGTGAAAATGTTTTTCACACATGGGTAGGGGTGTACAAAACCGAACCGAAAACTGAACCAAACCGCAAATCGAGTCAAATCGAAACAAAAAACCCGACTAGTGGTTTGGTTTGACTTGGTTTGGTATTGGAAAAAAAAAAATCCGACTATATTTGGGTTGGGTTGGTTTCAACTAAAAACAACCAACCCGACATTATATATATAATTTTAAAATTTTATTTTATACGTAAAAATATTTAGTTTGATATAATTTTTAAATATTTCTTATACTTTTTCATAATTTTTATCTTTTAATATATTATTTCATGTTTGAAAGTTAGAATTCTTAACGGTCCAATAAAGATTAGGGAAAATTGTATGAAATAGCAAACTATTAATTCAAATTAAATGTTATAGCCATAGTTTATTTTAATTGTAATTCGCAGCAAACATCCCCTTTTTTTGCCATCTGATTCGATATATAATTAGCCATTTTCGGTATACAATTAGCCATTTTATACATTTCGGTATAAAATATATAAAATACATTTTTGTTTGTATAAAGCGAGAGAAAAGTGTATATACAAATACAAATACATATATTTTCGTCCTATACACTTATAATTATACAAATACAGATCTTATTATACAAATTACAATGTATAAATAAATTTATACAAAACTGAAAAATTTGTATATAATTGGATGTTTGTAGCGAATTATACAAATCAAAAGCTCCATAGCAAACATAAAATTTGTTATGGAGCGCAATCATGCAAACTATAGCTATAACATACAAATATGATTTTTATGTTTGCTACATGTGAAAGTTGCTCGAAAGATTATAGTCCATAGATGTTGATAATTATAATAAAGCTTAAATCTAAATCAAATTAATAATAATGCGAAAAGAAAATCAATTCAACACTAAGAATGACAATAATATTGAATATTTGTTCTTTAGTTTTACATAGGTTTAGACAATTAAAATACATAATCTAATTTTAATTTTCTTTAATATTTAGTCATGTAACTAATACTTATTAAACTTATTTTAGCATGATTTAGTACTT